>CM069164.1:29112130-29212130 GCA_035221665.1 Okamejei kenojei
CTGCCTGCCCTAGAGGGCTGTAGAGTTGATGCCTTGCAGTGCCAGAGACCCGGGTTCCATCCTGACTACGGGCGATGTCTATATGGAGTTTGGATATTTTCCGGGTGACCATGTGGGTTTTCTCCAGGTGCTCTGGTTTCTTCTGGTGACCCCAAATTTCACTGTACCAATTGGTGCATGTGACAATAAATGTCTCTTGAATCATGAATCTCTTGAATCCTCCCACTATCCAAAGACGTGCAGGTTGGTAGGTTAATTGTCACCCATTCCTTCTCTCCAGAGATGCCGCCTGTCCCGCTGAGTCCTGCTTAATCTTATGTTAGGATAGTGTCTCTGGTTGGTGCGGACTCGCTGGGCCAGCGGGCCTGTTTCCAGGCTCCTTGCCTGAAGTGTATGACTCTATAATTTTGTAAACTTCTATCAAATCCCCACTAAGCACTCAGAACAATCCAAGTTTCTCCAACCTCTTCTTCTGCTGAATGCTGCCTCTTCTGCCACCCTCTCCAAGGCCCCCATATCTCTCCTATAATGTGATGATCAGAACTAACCAAAGTTTTATAGACTTTGCTACAACATGGGCGGTCGTGTGGCGCAGCGGTAGAGTTGCTGCCTTAAGGGAAACACTGGTTCGATCCTGTCTACGGGTGCTGTACGTACAGAGCTTATACCTTCTCCCCGTGACCTGCCTGGGTTTTCCTTGAGATCTTCGGTTTCCTCCCACGCTCCAAAGACGTGCAGGTTTGTAGGTTAATAGGTGTATGTGTAAATTGTCCCTAGTGTGTGTGGGATAGTGTTAGTGTGTGGGGACCTCTGGTCGGTGCGGACTCGCTGCTTGTTTCTCTAAACTAAACTAAAGTAAACATGACATTGCACCTTTCATACTCAATGTCCTGATTGATGAAGGCAAGCAGGCTATACATCTACTTTACCACTCTATTTACATGTATCTATACACTGTAAATGGATCGATTGTAATCATGTATTGTCTTTCCACTGACTGACAAAAGCTTTTCACTGTACCTCGGTACACGTGACAATAAACTAAACTGAACTAAATGTGTTGCTACTTCCATGTATCTGAACATTACTGTGTGCATCACTGCCGTTCGCTGTTCTGTATACCTTCCCCTTACATTTGGCCTCCAAAGAGCAACACTTCACATTTGCCCGGATTAAATTCCATCTACCATTTCACTCTCTATATTCGGTACCCAATCTATTTCCTGCTGAATCTTTTGACAGCCATCGTTACTACAGTCAGCGCCACCAATCATTCCATCGTCTGCAAATGTATACACCAATCCAGGGTCTCGACCCGAAACGTCACCCATTCCTTCTCTCTAGAGATGCTGCCTGTCCCGCTGAGTTACTCCAGCATCTTGTGTCCACCGCTTAACCCAGCGTCTGCAGTTCCTACCTACTGTTATTTGTTTGCTGTTATTTGAAACTAGCGTGCAGACCTCCAGGATGTTCCGTGCTTCGTGAAGTATCCATCAAAGTCATCACTGGACCTGCGTTATGGTGTTCCCTGTGTGAAACATTGTGAGCAGGTGGTGTGGAGCCTCACCTGGAGATTCCCGTGCCTGTTATTTGGCATCCCGATCTGGGAACGCCACACTGGGCATAAACCTTGGAGCGCCGCTGCAACAGATGGGCTGCCCTGCTTGAAGAGGGCAACTTGCCACCCCGTCCCTCTCAAGGGCAACTAGGGAAGGACATGAACAAGGGCCCGTGCCAGCAACATCCACACGCTGAAAAACATAATTAATTCAAAACAAAACAAACCAATAAATAAACAAAGCCATTAGTCGGCATCTCGGTGGCGCAGTGGTAGAGTTGTTGCCTTACAGCGCCAGAGACCCGGGTTCGATCCCGACTACGGGCGCTGTCTGTATGGAGTTTTTACATTCTCCCCGTGACAGCGTGGGTTTTCTCCGAGGCATTTGGTTTCCTCCCACACTCCAAAGACGTACAGGTTTGTAGGTTAATTGGCTTGGTATAAATGTAAAATTGTGCCTAGTGTGTGTGGGATAGTGTTAGCGTGCGGGGATCGCTGGTCGGTGCGGACTCGGTGGGCCGAAGGGCCTGTTTCTGAGCAGCATCTCTAAACTAAATTAAACTAAATAAATGTATTTGAGGTTGGAAGAAGTGCCAGGTAAATGACAATCTCACCGGGAAGGGATGATTCCTGGCCATTGATCAACATCTTGTATTTATGATGATACAATGCCAGCTCCCAGAAGAACAATCATTAGTTCATGTTCATAAGCCATGGGGGTAGAATTGGGCCATTTGGGCCAAAGGGCCTGTGTCTGTGCTGTATAAAACGATGAATATAATTGGGTCATCCCTCAGCTTTCTTTGTTGAAATGTTTATTGTCACACTACTAGGTAGACAAAAATTGCTGGTGGACCTCAGCGGGTGAGGCAGCATCGATGTAGAGGAGGAATAGGCGACGTTTCCGGTCTCGACCCGAGACGTCACCTGTTCCTTCTCTACATGGATGCTGCCTCACCCGCTGAGTTCCTCCAGCATTTTTCGTCTACCTTCGATTTGTCCAGCATCTGCAGTTTCTTCTTGTTCTTTTCCTGCTTCTTCTTCTTCCGTGTGGCGTGCACAGCCTAAAATTGGAGGACAACTTGTTCTATTTGATCTTCCGTTTGTGCACGTCGAGTTGATTGCATTAGTCGAAACAGGGCGGACCACGTGAAGGCTGCAATCTTCCACCCCTGCAGTTCCTTCTTAAACATTTATTGTCACCCTAGTAATTTTTTCTGCACCCTCTCTATACCATTTTGCAACTGGAATCTGTGAGCTGTTCTGATCTGGAGTGGACCATGTGGAGGGGAAGTGAATTGACTAGGAATTGGCTAAATGCAATTGGATAAAACTAGGAGAAGGTATCGAGTGTGCATGCCAGTGGGAATGTTACGGGTCCAGACTAACTTCTCTCAAGGGGCTAGCATAAGCAAAATGGCCTGAATGGTTCTCCTTGATTTGCAAGATGTGCGAGCCAAAAGATGCCTTGATCTTCAGACAGTTTCATCTAAGAATCCTACTGGATAGATCCCTATTTCAATGTGATTTATCAATTGACAGGTCATGGTATAGCACGGAAACAGGCCCTTTGGCCTACCGAGTCCGCACCGACCAGCGATCCCCGCACACGACCCTACACACATGAGGGACAATTTACAGTTATACCAAGCCAAATAACCTACAAACCTGGACGTCTTGTATGTGTAGCTTTATTAATTTTTTTCTTCAAAAATCAGTATCCTATTCTCTCAAATATAAATGGTAAATAATTCCTCAGTTCCTTTCTTGTATTTTCAAGGATTATGTTGCAAATATCTGTTTGCTCAGTAATTCTCACATTGTTTATCAGGTTACGCTGCAGAATTTCACACAAAGTGTGTTAAGACTCGAATATAATATTTAACCAATTCAGTAAACTCAAACATTGGCAAAAACACTGATACACCCTTTGCCACCACATTGTGGCGAGTCACTCACAACCTCCCTGACAATTTTTATCAACCACTTCCTTTTGTCTACCTCTTCTTTTGAACCTTTGAATGTGTGTATTTCTATGTAAATTCTATGTATGTACACTTCCTGTCGAAGATTTTAGTTTGTTTTCTGCCTTCATAATGTTCACCATTAATCAATCTCTTTAACGTACACCGAGCGGTCTTTGGTGTATGAAAGAACTGCAGATCTTTGAACATTAATAACCCATTATCTGTTATTTGCACTTTATCAGTTTATTTATTCATGTGTGTATATATTTATATAATGGTATGTGAACACACTGATCTGTTCTGTAGTCAATCCCTACTATGTTCTGTTGTGCTGAAGCAAAGCAAGAATTTCATTGTCCTGAGGGACACATGACAATAAACTCAGGGGTACGGTGGGGGGGGGGGGGTGGGGGTGGGGGGGGTAGATGCTGGTTTAAATCAAAGGTAGACACAAAATGCTGGGGTAACTCAGCGGGTGAGGCAGCATCTCTGGAGAGGATGAATGGGTGACGAATGGGAAACGTCGCCCATTCCTTCTCTCCAGAGATGCTGCCTCACCCGCTGAGTTACTCCAGCATTTTGTGTCCACCTCCGAGATTACTTCAGTTTTCTGACTTCCATGTTAAAATATACATCCCTGCTTAATATTGTAATATCTCACAACATTTCAGTTGCCTTGGAAAATGTCCTGTCACTAAAGACTTTATAATGAATCAGTTTCAAAGGTCAAGCAATTAAGTTTATGGTCTGCCCCTTAAAGATTTACTTGATGCTCTTTTCAGATATTTTGTGTGAGGTCGATTACTGTGTGGAGAATTAAGGCATAAATTAGCCATTTGGCCCTTCGGGCCAGCACCACCATTCGATATGATCATGGCTGATCATCCAGAATCAGTACCCCGTTCCTGCTTTCTCCCCATATCCCTTGATTCCTTTAGCCCTAAGAGCTCTTTCCAGCTCTCTCTTGAATACATCCAGTGAATTGGCCTCCACTGCCTTCTGTGGCAGATAATTCCACATATTCACAACTCTCTGGGTGAAAAAGTTTTTCCTCATCTCAGTCCTAAATGGCCGACTGCTTATTCTTATCCAACACAGGAGGAAACTAATGGTCAGAGAAATAGCATGAATATACCTTCTGTTTACTCAACTTGACATCAAATATGACACTGAAGTTAAAATAGGCTGAGATGATATTTAATAGGTGTTGGAAACTGGAGACGTTTGAGAATGGAATTTATCTCAGGAACTGAAGACTATCTGCACTGGGTTGGTGGTATTCTAAGTCATGTTGCAGGCCATGGTTTAGCTCAGAGATGCAGTGCGGAAACAGGCCCTTTGGCCCACCAGGTCCGCACTGACCAGCGATCCCCGCACACTAACACTATCCTACGCACACCAGGGACAATTCTTTACATTTATCAAGCCAATTAACCTACAGACCTGCACATCTTTGGAATGTGGGAGGAATCTGAAGATCTCGGAGAAAACCGACGCGCAGGTCACGGGGAGAACGTACAAACTCCGTACAGACATCATCTGTTGTCGGGATCGAACCCGGGTCTCCGGCGCTGCAATAGATGCTGCCTGACCCGCTGAGTTACTCCAGCACTCTGTGAAACGTCACCTATCCATGTTCTCCACAGATGCTGCCTGACCCGCTGAGTTACTCCAGCACTCTGTGAAACTTCACCTATCCAGAGCATTGCCATACCTATGCACAATCCCCAATTAGCAAAGTGCACGGAAATAATCCACTGGTCCTGCATACGAGGCGCCAGGTTTTGGTTCCACTTTCAAAGTCTAGTCTGCGCTCCAGGTCTACTGAGCGGTGCCCGATGTAGGCGAGCTCCAGGCTGCTGCTGGGCCTCTCGCCATCGCCTTCCCTGGACATCTGGATTGACGTTAGTCTGGACGTTAATCATGCTGCCTTCTTTCTCCCATGACTGTTTGAAGCCGCAGGCACTAGTCTAAGGCTGGTGGAGTTAGTCGCTGGATGTGGGTGGATAGATCAACTGCTCCATTCTTCCTGTCAAGAAATCTCTGGTCTCTCCCGTGGTTTTGTTTTCCTGTGCACACCAGTTAAGATAAGAAATAATCAGCAGTTCGACAACAATCCTGACAGGTGGAAAGTAACGGTTTGTTTCCACGGAGTTACGAGGTACATTTACATTTGTGCACAGTTACGACATAGTTTAGTTTATTTTAGAGATGCAGCGCAGAAACAGGCCCTTCGGCCCATCGAGTCCATGCCGACCAACGTGCACTAGAACTATCCTCCACACACAAGGGGACAGATTACAATTTACAATTAACCTACAAACCTACACATCTTTCGAGTGTAGGAGGAAACCAGAGCACCCGGAGAAAACCCACGCGGTCACAGGGAGAACGTATGAACCCCATGTGCAGGTTTGTCGGTTGTCAGAGACCTGGGTTCGATCCTGTCTATGGGTGCTGTCTGTACGGAGTTTGTACGTTCTCCCTGTGACCACGTGGGTTTCTTCAGGGTGCGGTTTCCTCCCACTTCCCAAAGGTGATCGATGGTCAGCATGGACATTCTGGGCCGAAGGGCATGTTTCCGTGCTGTATCTCTAAACTGAGCTAAACTACATGGCCACTCGTAGAGTGCAGAGACGTGGGGCTAGCTGACTAATTCTTTGTGTGGACTTGACAGGCCGAACAGCTTCATATTGTGCTGTAACGATTTGAGATTCTGTTGTCATATTCTAAGAAAATTATAAAGCCATGAATTTATCTTTTGGAAAAATCAGTTTCAGTTATTTTCTGCTACTTTTCGTTAACACGGAGTTCTGAATGCACTAGTTTGCTATCGGTGATGTCGCTGTCCTGTGACCTTCGAAAATTGAATGGAAATGTTACCTTTTTTCTCGTAGATCAATAATGAAATAATCAGCGTTATTTTTCATGGTAATCAAATTTGGTTCGAAGCATAATTTAGGATTTATTACTTCTCCTTATTCTGCAGAGTTGTGCTCGGGTCACAGCATGAGGCGAATGCGTCAAAGGCCAAGAGCATCAGTCCGACACATGAACAAAACCTGCGGGATCTGTTCCATCTTCTACAGGATGTAGGAAGGAACTGCAGATGCTGGTTTAAACCGAAGATAGACACAAAATGCTGGAGTGTCTCAGCGGGACAGGCTCCGTCTCCAGAGAGACGGAATGGGTGATGTATCAGGTCGAGACTCTTCTTCAGACTCTTATGAAGAGTCACTCCAGCATTTTGTGTCTATCTTCATAAACCGGAGCAACCGGAGAAAACCCACGCGGTTACAGGGAGAACGTACAAATTCCATACAGCCCGTAGTCAGGATCAAACCCTGGATTCTAGCCCTGTGAGGCAGCAAACTCTTGAGATACATGTGGCTATGGTCCGGGCGTTGTATAAGATGGTTGGACTCGCTGGAGATAGACACAAAAAGCTGGAGTAACTCAGCGGGACAGGCAGCATCTCTGGAGAGTAGGAATGGGTGACGTTTCGGGTCAGGACCCTTCTTCAAACCTGCTGGAGACTAGCTGACAAGACATTGGTCTTTTCTCCACTAACAATTTCCATAATTATATTGCAGCGTTTCCATTCAATATCAATTCCTTAAATTCTAAAGTGCTATTCCTATTTTCCAGATGTAATGACAGTAATCTCCGCGTTTAAACTGCCATTCACTGCCCACGTTTATGAAGTAATTGTTTTAGCAAATGAATGTAGCTGGTGATGATACCCAAGGTCGCACTGTGCAGTCCTTCAGTAACACGTTGCTGCCTAGTGCAAGAATGAGTCATCCTCTCTTGAAAGACACAGACCTATCTGTCCTCATGCCAGTGATTTGTGCAGGCACTGTTTCCACAATGACAAGGCCTTTGTTCAAGTGGCATTTGATGCAGCGGAATTTTTGTTTTTGTTGCATCATTTATGAATATCTTAACAAAATTCTGACAATAACACATATTCTAATCTGAAGATAGACACAAAGTGCTGTGGTAAATCTGTGGGTCAGGCAGCATCTCTGGAGAGAAGGAATGGGTGACGTTTCGGGTGGAGACCCTTCTTCAGACCATGCGGTAGGGTTAGGGTCTAAGAAGGGTCTCGACCCGAACCGTCACCCACTCCTTCTGTCCAGAGATGCTGCCTGGCACACTGAGTTACTCCAGCACTTGTGTCTATCTTCTGTTTAATCCAGCATCTGCAGTTCCATCCTACACATGCACCTGGATAAAGGCACAAGCTCGGAGTGAAGGGGGAGTTGCGTTCCATCCTATCAGTGGAAAGACTAGACAAATATATTCAAAACTATAATCAAACCTTAATGTACAGACAAAATGTGTAGGAAGGAACTGCAGGTGCTGGTTTAAACCAGAGATAGACAAAATGCTGGAGCAACTCAGCGGGGCAGGCAGCATCTCTGGAGAGAAGGAATGGGTGACGTTTCGGGTTGAGACCCTTCTTCAGACTGGTCAGGGATCAGGGAAACGAGAGATATAGACGGTGATGTGGTGAGATAAAGAGCAATGAATGAAAGATATGCAAAAATGTAACGATGATGAAGGAAACAGGCCATTGTTGGCTGTTTGTAGGCTGAAAATGGGAAGCTGGTGTGACTTGGATGGGGGAGGGTAGAGAGAGAGGGAATGCCGGGGCTACTTGAAGTTAGAGAAATCAATATTCATACCTCTGGGCTGTACAGATACTGCATCAATGGAATAACATTGAGTGGAAGATAAAGGTACAGGTGTCAGGGGTTATGGGGAGAAAGCAGGAGAATGGGGTTACGAGGGAGAGATAGATCAGCCATGATTGAATGGCGGAGTGGATGGGCCGAATGGCCTAATTCTGCTTGTATCACTTGTGACAAAGTTCAGTCTGGACAGTGCAGGACTGGCAGATTCTTTGGGCTGCTCGATACTTCTTCCACTAATAGCTCAAGCTACTGTTCCCAAAGAATAGACACAAAGTGAAGGAGGAGTGGGATTAAAATTGGGACATGGGTTGTTGAGAAAGATGGGATGTGCGGAGTCTAGAGTATGGTGCAAGGGAAGTGAAATTATTGGCTGATGTGTGATGTATAAAGTGCAAAATGACACAGAAATGAACTAAATTCCACTAAATTATCAGCGATTTTCCTTAGCAATCTTATTCTGTAACAGACTATCTGATATATTGAGGACTACCAAAGAAAAATGGGGAAAGAAATTCAGTGTCTCAGAACAAGTGCAATATATTTTTTTAATCTAATTATAGGTTACAGAATTATTGGAGAAACAAAGAACTGCATATGCTGGTTAACACACAGACTGAGGAAGGATCTCGACCTGAACCGTCACCTATCCATGTTCTCCAGAGATGCTGCCTGACCCGCTGAGTTACTCCAGCACTCTGTGGCCTTTAGGAACAAATAGCCAATGACGGCCTCCACAGCCTTCTGTGGCAATGAATTCCACAGATTCACCATCCTCTGACTAAAGACATTTCTCCTCATTTTATTCCGTCCCAGTTTATTCACCTCCGTTTCCTTTACTCCGCCACCAGTGACCAAGTCCATCCTTCATCTCATGAGGAAGCTGGAGCCCCTCGTTTGGGGGATATCTGTCCAAACTCTCAGCACAGTTTTAGGTTATTCTAATTTTTGTTTTCTCCTTCAAATCTACACCTTCAATTAAGCTTCTGATCGCCCATCTCTTGTGTTTCGTTGTCACATTTTGCCTGGTTATTATATACCTAAAAAGCACGCTCGGGATGTCTCCAATGCCGATATTACAATGCTAATCTAATTTTTCTGGCTGTCAAAGTGGACTCGGCCAAGCCCCCAACTAGAGCGTCATTGACCTGAGATGAATCGTATCACATGAATTCCTTGCCTTTCCAAACAAACTCTTCATGTCTCACTCTCTCCGCTCCCTCAAGCTGAGATTTTTACTGCACTGACTAGCCGTTTAATTGCTTTTCTAGATTGCTCAGCATTGAAATAATTGCTGCTGTAATTGTTCTCGTTGGTTGCTGATGTTTTATTCTGGAGGGGGAGCTGGCCTCTGCTGCAGTGTTGCCATTAATTACACTTGCTCTGGGGCTGTGCGCATTATCTCTGTAAATTGATACGAGTTTTCGTTTCAGCGCTGTAAATCAAGCCTGTTTGTTGTATGTTTTTGTGATTATTTGCTTGGATCTGTTCAATGTATTTAATCGTTCACGTGTCCAGGGAACCACAGCTGATTATCAACGTAGACTTTTGCAAGACACAAGGAACTGCAGATAGAAACATAGACGATAGGTGCAGGAGTAGGCCATTCAGCCCTTCGAGCCAGCACTGCCATTCAATATGATCATGGCTGATCATCCAAAATCAGTACCCCGTTCCTGCTTTCTCCCCATATCTCTTGATTGTCGTGAGGTGAGTCCTGTATGGTCATGAGTAGTTGCCCAAAGAGTCGTACCCTTTTCTGGTCGGCGCTGGATTTTCAACATGTTTGAACATTTTCGGCGACCTGCTGCGACTATGACGGGTGCCGGCAAGTTTCTGAAAAAAATCACGTCAGTGGGACAGGCCCTTAACTCAGTAGGGCTGGAGAACATGGATCGGGGACTTTTCGGATTGGGTCCTTTCTTCAGGCTGGTTGTAGAGGGGGCAAGAAAGTTGGAAGAAATGAGGGGCAGAACGAAGACTGGCAGGTAATCAATGAAGCAAAGAACTGCAGAGGCTGGTTTATACCAATGATAGACACAAAGTGCTGGAGTAACTCAGCTGGTCAGGCAACATCTCTGGAGAAAAAGGATGGGTGACGTTTCGGGTCAGGACCCTTCTTCAGACTGGAAGTAGAGGTGGGGGGAGAAGAAGGGTCATATTGGGAAGAAGAAATATTAGATTATGAATTGGCAATGTCAAATCAAGGTATGAATTCTTAATTATAGAAAACATCTCACCATGTTAATCACAATCCTTAAACCTATTTGTGTTTGTGTTTAATTGGTACAAGTGACAATAAATAGACCTGGGAACCGTTGGACTTTGTTTGTTTATTCCGCGGAACGCTGGGGATGCAGCGGGTAGAGCTGCTGCCTCACAGCACCAGAGACTCTGTCTCAATCCTGACGTTGGGTGCTGTCTGTGTGGACCCTCTCCCTGTGACCGCGTGGGTTTTCTCCGGGTGCTCAGGTCTCCTCCCACATCCCAAAGGGCTTCTGTAAATTGTCCCTGGTGAGTAGGAAGCGGAAGTGAAATAAAACAGGAACTGGTGTCCGGGGTGACTGATGGTCGGTGTGGGCACGGCGGGCCAAAGGGCCTGTTTCCAAGCTGCATCTCTAACGAAAAAAAAGAGCTGAGTGTTGAATGTCAGGAAAATAAATAATATTAAAGAGACAGCACAATAAAGCTACATAAACCACTTCCAAACATACTGCAGTAAAACATGAATAAAGGCGGAGTGAAAGACATCTGGGTTCTCGCTGAGAATTATTTCAACTCGTTCTGATCAAAAGGATGGAATTGGACCTTAGCCGTGAGTTTTACATCTACTCTTGACCATGTTGACATCTATCTGGCAAACGTTTTCTATTTCACTCGTTGCAAACCCAGGATTATCCAAATATCTTTTGCCAATCTTTAATTTTTAAATGATCCCAGGTTTGTTTACAGACCCCTCCATGGTCTCGCCCATTCTTCCGTCTCACCTCCTTCAGTGCAGCCTTCCTCTGAGATTGTTGCTCCTGTCCAGCGGTCTTCTCTTGGTGCGCTAAGTTCCGTCGCTTTGCCACTGCAAGCGGTGGCCTCTGCTAAAAACTATCTCAGATCTTCCCTTTCGCTTGCTTTAATCAGCCAGAGCAGGTAGCAGAGGCAGAGACTATAACAACATTGAAAAGACCTTTGGACAGGTACAGGGATAGGAAAGATTTGGAGGGATAGCGGCCAAACGCAGGCTGGTGGGACTAGTGTAGATGGACACATTGGGCCGATGGGGCCTGTTTCCATGCTGTAAGACCCTATGACTATGTGAATCTTAATTGTGTTGATCTGAAATGCTGACTAATCATTTCTGATGATGCTACTGCCTTACCTGTTGCGTTACCAAGAGAGGATCTGCAATTGTTCATTACAAGCGCTCTGATCTTTTAAATCTTTATTTCCTGGCCTTTATCCTGCACGAAAGGTTATTCCCTTTATTTGTACACTGAAGACGTGATTGTAATCGTATAGTCTTTCTGTTGACAGGATAGCATGCAACATAGAAACATAGAAAATAAGTGCAGGAGCAGGCCACTCGGCCCTCTGAGCTAGCACCTCCATACAATATGATCATGGCTGATCAGCTAAAATCAGTAGTTTAAGAAAGAACTGCAGATGCTGGTAAAATTGAAGGTAAACACAAAATGCTGGAGAACCTCAGCGGGTGAGGCAGCATCTATGTGATGTTTTGGGTCGACGCCCAAAACGTCGGCAATTCCTTCTCCCCATAGATGCTGCCTAACCCGCTGAGTTTCTCCAGCATTTTGCGTCTACCAGCTAAGATCAGTGCCCCGTTCCTACTTTCACCCCATACCCCTTGATTCCGTTAGCTCTAAGAGCTATATCTAACTCTCTCTGACTGATGTACAAAATTGTTAGCCACTCAGAGTAGGAAACTGTAAGACACCGACTGCTCAATCAATAATCACGGGCTTTGTACAAATGATAGAAGCATTAAGATTAGGGGCCTTGAATCTGAGTTTCTTTGTGACAGCAAGGAATTCTGATCAAAGAGCAGCTGCATCGCTCAGCTGGATAAGACCTCGTCGAGCAGATGTTTAGGTGATGTTGTGCAGAAATCCACAGTTAAACTCGTTCCCAGGGGATACATGAGGTTGGGTGGTGAACGGATCCTCAACATTCTAATGCAGTGCAAACACCTATTAACAACAGAAACCCAATCGGCTGCCAGCTGAAAATATGAGAGGCAAGGAGTGTGAAAAATACACCAAATTCAACACTCTAGGAATAAAATCTGTACCTTCTGAGATATCCTGATGGGCATGCAAGAACATTGTGTATATATTCACTTTAAACATCTTAATTTTATTACTTTAATCAAATTGGTTGTTTTAATCAACTTGCCACCAGTGCATGTTGGTGAATTTCTGCTGGTGTTGATTGGGATGGTTCCCGTGTGCGCTTACCGTCAGCATGGCTGGGGATTCCAGCACCGGCCTCTTGAGGGTTGCTCCTTCAATGTGTGCCGTAACTCATCTATCGCTGCGCACCCTCTCTTTGCTGAGAGAATGGAGCAGCTGGGCTTGTACACTCTGGAGTTTAGAAGGATGAGAGGCGATCTTATTGAATCATATAAGATTATTAAGGGTTTGGACACGCTAGAGGCAGGAAACATGTTCCCGATGTTGGGGGAGTCCAGAACCAGGGGCCACAGTTTAAGAATAAGGAGAAAGCTATTTAGAACGGAGACGAGGAAACACTTTTTCTCACAGAGAGTGGTGAGTCTGTGGAATTCTCTGCCTCAGAGGGCGGTGGAGGCCGGTTCAAGTCAAGTCAAGAGAGTTTATTGTCATGTGTCCCAGATAGGACAATGAAATTCTTGCTTTGCTTCAGCGTGCAAAAGTATTCAGCCCCCTTTACTCTGAAACCCCTAAATAAAATCCAGTGCAACCAATTGCCTTCAGAAGTCACCTAATTAGTAAATAGAGTCCACTTGTGTGTAATCTAATCTCAGTATAAATACAGCTGTTCTGTGAAGGCTTCAGAGGTTTGTTAGAGAACATTAGTGAAAAAACAGCATCATGAAGCCCAAGGAACACACCAGACAGGTCAGGGATAAAGTTGTGGAGAAGTTTAAAGCAGGGTTAGGTTATAAAAAAATATCCCAAGCTTTGAACATCTCATGGAGCACTGTTCAATCCATCATCAGAAAATGGAAAGAATACGGCACAACTGCAAACCTACCAAGACATGGCCGTCCACCTAAACTGACAGGCCGGGCAAGGAGAGCATTAATCAGAGAAGCAGCCAAGAGGCCCATGGTAACTCTGGAGGAGCTGCAGAGATCCACAGCTCAGGTGGGAGAATCTGTCCACAGGACAACTATTAGTCGTGCACTCCACAAATTGGGTCTTTATGGAAGAGTGGCAAGAAGAAAGCCATTGTTGAAACAAAGCCATAAGAGGTCCCGTTTTCAGTTTGCCACAAGCCATGTGGGGGACACAGCAAACATGTGGAGGAAGGTGCTCTGGTCTGATGAGACCCAAATTGAAGTTTTTGGCCTAAATGCAAAACGCTATGTATGGCGGAAAACTAACACTGCACCCTGAACACACCATCCTCACTGTGAAACATAGTGGTGGCAGCATCATGCTGTGGGGGTGCTTTTCTTCAGCAGGGACAGGGAAGCTGGTCAGAGTTGATGGGAAGATGGATGGAGCCAAATACAGGGCAATCTTGGAAGAAAACCTGTTAGAGTCTGCAAAAGACTTGAGACTGGGGCGAAGGTTCACCTTCCAGTAGGACAATGACCCTAAACATACAGCCGGAGCTACAATGGAATGGTTAGATCAAAGCATATTGATGTGTTAGAATGGCCCAGTCAAAGTCCAGACCTAAATCCAATTGAGAATCTCTGGCAAGACTTGAAAATTGCTGTTCACAGATGCTCTCCATCCAATCAGACTGAGCTTGAGTTATTTTGCAAAGAAGAATGGGCAAACATTTCAGTCTCTAGATGTGTAAAGCTGGTAGAGACATACCCCAAAAGACTTGCAGCTGTAATTGCAGCGAAAGGTGGTTCTACAAAGTATTGACTCAGGGGGGCTGAATACTTTCGAACACCACACTTTTCAGTTTTTTATTTGTAATAAAATTTGGAAACCATGTATCATTTTCCTTCCACTTCACAATTATGCGCCACTTTGTGTTGGTCTATCACATAAAATCCCAATAAAATACATTTACGTTTGTGGTTGTAATGTGACAAAATGTGGAAAAGTTCAAGGGGTATGAGTACTTTTGCAAGCCACTGTATGCTGGGTGTCCAGAACAGACCTTCAGAGATATGCACACCCAGGAATTTGAAGCTTTTATTATTTAAATCTTTTTATTTGAATTTCACAGCAATTTGCATACATACAATGATAACAGACAGTGATAGTCAGGACATAATTGTGCAACAGTATATAAGCGACCCTCAAAGCCCTTACCCTTACCCCCCCTCGATCCACCCGAAACAGGCCGGAACTAAACAGGGACAAACAACACTTACATACGTACACATCCACACAAATACGATAAGATAAACAAAACAAAATGTACAAAAAAAAATGTGTGTGTGTGTGGGGGGGGGAGCTTGAGGGGAGAGCAGCTACAATAAGACAGAGCAGTGATAGAAGGCACTCAGTCCTCTTCCGAGTCCAGAAACAAGTTGAGAGAGTTCACAAGTTCCAGGAAAGTGTTCCATGTATCTAGGAATATCTTGGTAGAGCCTTTGAGAGAAAACCTAAGTTTTTCAAGCTTTAAATTGTAGGGCACCTCCTTGATCCAGCGAGTGTGTGTCGGGGGACAGGTAAGCCTCCAGTTAAGCAAGATCAGTCTCCGGGCTAACAAGGTTGTAAAAGCCAGGACCCGCTTCAACGCAACAGAGAGGTTGGTGTTGGGAGGAGTACCAAAAATAGCTGACAGTGGGTTTGGAGGAATAGTCTGGCCATAGGCTCTGCTTATCACGTCAAAAGCACTCCTCCAAAAGGCTGCCAGCTTAGGGCAAGACCAAAACATATGGCTATGATTGGCAGGGGATTGATTACATCTGTTGCAGGTGTCCTTGACAGCGGGGTATATTCTAGATAATCTTGCATTTGTGTAGTGGACTTTATGAAGGACTTTGCATTGGATTAGGCCATGACGGGCACATATGGAGGAAGAATGGATCAGATCCAAGGCAGAGTCTCATTGCTGGTCTGTTAGTTTCATATTCAGCTCGCCCTCCCATGCAGCTTTTAATGAGGTATGAGGATTCAATATTACCGACCCTAACAAGTTATACAAAAAAGAGATGCATTTCTTCCGGTTGGGATCTAGAGCTAGGATGGAATCGGTCAGGGTTACAGGGGGGCGATTTCGGAAGTGAGGGAATGTCTTCTTCACAAAATCCCTAATCTGGAAAAAAAAAACGGAAAAGGTGGGAGTTTGGGAGGCTGTAGTTGGACGAAAGCCCCGCAAAGGACGAAAAAATGGCATCCTTGTATAGGTTTTTGATACTACTGATACCACTACTGTGCCAGGTTTTGAGTCTGTACTTGAAGGTTTAAAGATAGTGATTTTTAAGCAGTGGGGTCAAGATGGAAGGACCTTGTAAACGGACGTTTTTTCCTGAGTTGACTCCATATCTTGAGCGAGAGGGAAGCAATTAGGCCTGCACCCACAGATGTTGTAGAAATGGGGAGTTTGGAGCATAGAACAGACCGCAACGGGAGACGTGAACTCGCCTTTTCCATGTGTACCCAGGTCGGTAGGTGGTCGCAATCATCATTCATCCAATACAGGTTTTTTTGCAAGTTAGCTGCCCAATAGTATCGCCTAAAGTCAGGAAGTGCCAAACCGCCGTCACTCTTAGGAGACTATAGTATCGTCTTTCGAATTTTAGCCGGTTTGCTACCCCATAAAAATTTAGATATTCTCCTTTCTAATTTATCAAAAAAAGATTTAGTGATAAGTATAGGGACGTGCTGGAAAAGAGACAGGAATTTGGGTTGGACGACCATCTTGACCAGATTTATCCGGGCCGAGAGGGATAATGGTCAAACTGACCAGCGGTCAAAGTCTCTTTCAGCTTTCTCAACCAGAGGCAGGAAGTTTGTGCGGAACATATCAGATAGAGGTGTTGTGATAAAAAACGCTGAGGTAGCGAAACCCGTCCTCCGCCCATTTAAATGAGGTTAAAGAGCGAGGGAGCTGCTTAGCCAATGAGTTAATCGGTAATAGCTCACTTTTTTGGTAGTTAAGTTTATAACCAGAGTACGCACCGAACCGCTCTAAAATATTCGTAATCACAGGGAGAGAGCTGACTGGATTTGAGATGTACAGAAGCAGGTCATCCGCATACAATGGGACTTTATGAGTTGTGTCAAACCGTGTAATACCTTTAAAGCCGTTCTCTCTGAGCGTAACCAAACCGCCAAGGGTTCTATCGCAACAGTAAACAGGAGTGGTGATAACGGGCAACCCTGCCTGGTACCTCTCCAAAGGGGGAAGTGGGGCGACAGTGTGTCGTTTGTTTGTACTGAGGCCACCGGGGACGAGTATAACAAACTGACCCAAAGAATGAAACTATTGCCGAGGCCAAACCTGTCCATCGCCTCATTAGGTACCTCCACTCGACCCTGTCGAAAGCTTTTTCAGCGTCGAGGGAGACCACTATCTCCGGGGTCTCACTACTTGGTGAATGATGATGTTAAGGAGACGCCTAGTATTGTGGGAGGACTGTCGGCCTGGCATGAACCCTGTTTGATCTAACGAGATAATAGAGGGCATCACTTGTTGAAGACGGAGCGCAAGGACTTTAGAGAGGATTTTGAGGTCCACATTCAGGAGTGAAATTGGTCTGTAGCTACTACAAAGCAGGGGATCTTTCTCCTTTTTATGAATTATGGAAATAGTAGCCCACGACAAGGTGGGGGGTAGGCGACGATGTAGAAACGCCTCATTGTACATATCTCTCAGGACGGGAGCGAGGAGAGCAGGAAAGCTTTGTAATATTCTACAGTGAGGGCCGTCAGGGACGGGCGACTTGCCGCTTTGCAATGATGTGATGGCTGCTTGGACCTCAGCAACAGTTATGGGGCCACCCAAGTCTCTCGTGGCTTCATCGTCAATTCGGGGAAACGTCATACTACGGAGCATGTCATCTGCAGTGGGAGGACAATCGGAAGCGTATAGTTCAGCGTAGAATTTAGCAAATGCTTCATTAATTCTAAGAGGATCAGTGTGGATCTCCCCTAAGCTAGATCTAATGGCTGGAATTAGCCGTGAAGTCGCCTCGGTTCTGGTCTGATAGGCCAGAAACTTCCCAGCTTTATCCCCAGATTCAAAAAAGTGTTGCCTAGATTTAAGCAGCCGTAGCTTGGCTTTATTAGTAGACGTGAGGTCAAAGTCTGTTTGTAACCTAAGGCGTTCTTTATAAAAATTAGGGTCAGATGCATATTTGTCATCAATGTCCTTTATTTTTCGTAACAGGTCTGCCATTTGGGACGTCTCGGCTCTTTTCAGGTTGGAGACAAAAGAGATAAGTTGGCCCCTAATATAGGCTTTTGAAGCTTCCCAGAGTATACCTCTTTCTATGTCCGGCGAGTCATTCAGCTCAAAATATAAAATGATTTGGGAGTGCAGGAATTGCTTGTAGTGAGCCTCTGCTAGTAATGAGGAGTTGAATCTCCACTGTTTAAAGGGGTTAGTTCGTTTACGGAAGTGGAGATAGAGGGAAGTCGCAGCGTGATCTGATATCACGATACTATGATACTCGCTGGATTTGATTTTGGAGAGCAGTCCGTTATCTAAGAGGAAGAAGTCTATGCGGGTATAGGTGCGGTGCACGTGGGGAAAAAATGAAAATAATTTATGTCTCCATGGGTCTGTCAGCCCAAGTTGTTTGGCAAAAGCATAAAGTCCTACCTGATTTAGTTAAAGTAGAGGCTTTGTTCGAAGATCTGTCCAGTACAGGGTCTTGGGCCAGATTAAAATCTCCACCCACAATGATGTGCTGATTTTCAATGTTTGGGAGAGATGTAAAAAATTTGGTTACAAATGAGCTGTCATCCCAGTTGGGACCGTAAATACTGGCCAATATGACAGGTGTGTCTTGCAGTTTGCCAGAAACCATGACAAAGCGGCCAGCAGGGTCCTCCACAGTTTTCTGTGGTTCGAACATAACGTTTTTACGAATCAGGATAGCAGCACCCCTATCATTAAATTTCGAATTAAATAAGTGGCTAATCCAGCCTCTCTTAAGCCGTGTTACCTCTCTGTTGCGAAGGTGGGTCTCTTGAATAAAAAATATATCGCCCTTAAACTGTTGCAAGTGGGCCAAGATCCTATCAGTCTTAGTAGGACCCCCCACCCCCCTCACGTTCCACGAGACGAATTTGAAGCTTTTGACTCTCTCCATCACCATCCCCTCGATGAAGACAGTTGTGTGGATCCTTGTCTTTCCTTGTCCAAACTCTGCAAGGATGCTTTTCTCAGATCTGTTTCCTAAACGATACTGCTTGATCCGCTGAGTTACTCCAACTTTGTGAATTCTGCTCAACATTTCAACATCCGCAGTCCCCTGAGTCTCTCCCTCTTCATTAACAAGCTATTGAGGATCTTTAGGATCAGTTCTCGCAGCAATTTATCTGTCTTTCAACTGATGAATCCTGCTTTTCAGTAAAAGAGCAAATTGCAATGTTAGACCAGTGAATGGATCCTCGATGGAGAAAAGTGGGGGGGGGGGGGGGGGGGGGGCGCAGAGGGAATAGGTTTTTGATTAAAGGAAACTTGAAAAGAAATCTCTACATTTATGTGGGATTGTAGTTGGCTTTGAACCTCTGTACTGAATGCTTGTTGCCAGATATGCAATGTGAATAAAACATGTCCTTTTGTGTATTAACTGGCATCTGCAGTTCTCTGTTTCGACATGCTGTTATATCCGTGGAATGGATGGAAAATTATAAAGCAACATTTTTCATTTGACTCTTTAATTTTTTTTTTAACATACTGGCAATAAATGTATCTTGAGCAGGGGTGTGAGTTGGCAGCCCTTGATATACAATTGTACAATTTTCTTTTCCATTGAAATCTTTTTGTTATCACCCAATTTGCACAGTTGCCCCAAAGGTGATTCTGTACAACACGATCGGTTCAGAGCCAATTAATAAGTAGCCCCCGGCATTGCCGTCAGCCATGAAGATGAATCTTTTATGTGTACCGATTGGGGAGTGAGAATGCACTGATGGTGACACCTTGCAGCCAGAGCTTGCAACAACATCTAGTCAAATATCAACAGCAGCCCTTTATAGTGGCAAGCTTTGACAAGAAATGTCGAAGCAGCTCTGTACGCAGTTCGGAAAGACAGAGTGCGCATCATTGTTTTAAATGCTTATCATGAAATCAGCCACTGAACTAAACGTACACTAATTGCAATCATTGTTTTATGCTTCGACTGCATTTAGATGTTGCAAAAAAAAAGACTATTCAATCAGCCGTGATTGATCAGTAGAGTAGGCTTGATGGGCTGAATGGCCCACTTCTGCTCCGATGTACTTGCGAGACTACACCGCAGTGTAAACTACTGAATATTTAAAACAAGTTGCTGCATATCATGACTTTCCAAAGTGGTGTAATAGAACAAGAAATATCTTTAATTTATTATATATATATATGTGTGTGTGTGTGTGTGTGTGTGTGTGTGTGTGTGTGTGTGGTGTATATATATTTGTCAGAAAATTATAAATATTAAGTAAAGAAACATTTGGACATGTAAGGTTTCAAGTTGTTGAATGGCATGATTGGACATTGCATAACTAACGTACTTTATTCTAGACAGCATATCTTTCATTTATTTGTTCCATATCTCTCTATATACAGTGGCTTGCAAAAGTATTCAAACCTCTTGAACTTTTCCACATTTTGTCACGTTACAACCACAAACGTAAATGTATTTTATTGGGATTTTATGTGATAGACCAACACAAAGTGGTGCATAATTGTGAAGTGGAAGGAAAATGATACATGGTTTCCAAATTTTATTACAAATAAAAAACTGAAAAGTGTGGCGTGCAAAGGTATTCAGCCCCCCTGAGTCAATACTTTGTAGAACCACCTTTCACTGCAATTACAGCTGCAAGTCTTTTGGGGTATGTCTCTACCAGCTTTGCACATCTAGAGACTGACATTTTTGCCCATTGTTCTTTGCAAAATAGCTCAAGCTCAGTCAGATTGGATGGAGAGCGTCTGTGAACAGCAATTTTCAAGTCTTGCCAGAGATTCTCAATTGGATTTAGGTCTGGACTTTGAATGGGCCATTCTAACACATCAATATGCTTTGATCTAAACCAATCCACTGTAGCTCTGGCTGTATGTTAGGGTCGTTGTCCTGCTGGAAGGTGAACCTCTGCCCCAGCCTCGTCTTTTGCAGACTCTAACAGGTTTTCTTCCAAGATTGCCCTGTATTTGGCTCCATCCATCTTCCCATCAACTCTGACCAGCTTCCCTGTCCCTGCTGAAGAAAAGCATCCCTACAGCTTGATGCTGCCACCACCATGTTTCACAGTAGGGATGGTGTGTTCAGGGTGATGTGCAGTGTTAGTTTTCCGCCACACATAGCATTTGCATTTAGGCCAAAAACTTCAATTTTGGTCTCATCAGACCAGAGCACCGTCCTCCACATGTTTGCTGTGTCCCCCACATGGCTTGTGGCAAACTGCAAACGGGACTTCTTATGGCTTTGTTTCAACAATGGCTTTCTTCTTGCCACTCTTCCATAAAGGCCCGATTTGTGGAGTGCACGACTAATAGTTGTCCTGTGGACATATTCTCCCATCTGAGCTGTGGATCTCTGCAGCTCCTCCAGAGTTACCATGGGCCTCTTGGCTGCTTATCTGATCAATGTTCTCCTTGCCCGGTTTAGGTGGACGGCCATGTCTTGGTAGGTTTGCAGTTGTGCCATACTCTTTCCATTTTCGAATGATGGATTGAACAGTGCTCCGTGAGATGGTCAAAGCTTGGGATATTTTTTTATAACCTAACCCTGCTTTAAACCTCTCCACAACTTTATCCCTGACCTGTCTGGTGTGTTCCCTGGGCTTCATGATGCCCAAGGAACATTGGTTGTTCACTAATGTTCTCTAACAAACCTCTGAGGCCTTCACAGAACAGCTGTATTTATACTTAGATTAGATTACACACATGTGGACTCTATTTACTAATTAGGTGACATGAAGGCAATTGGTTGCACTGGATTTTATTTAGGGGTATCAGAGTAAAGGGGGCTGAATACTTTTGCATGCCACACTTTTCAATTTTTTATTTGTAAACAAATTTGAAAACCATGTATCATTTACCTTCCACTTCACAATTATGCACCACTTTGTGTTGGTCTATCACATAAAATCCCAATAAAATACATTTACGTTTGTGGTTGTAACGTGACAAAATGTAGAAAAGTTGAAGGGGTATGAATACTTTTGCAAGCCACTGTATATCTCTCGTTTCTCCTTCCCCAACTCTGTCTGAAGAAAGGTCTCGACCCGAAACGTCACCCATTCCTGACCCGCTGAGTTACTCCAGCATTTTGTGTCTATCTTCGGTTTAAACCAGCATCTGCAGTTCCTTCCTACACACGAGCTTTATTCTGCTTCTTATCATGTGTTCCAATGCCAAGGAAGGTTGTTGCATATTCAGATGTCTTATCAGCGAAGGCCAAAAGTACTGATTTGAAACAAGGAGTTAACAATATTTCGCTGTGTCAGTTTTTAAAAAAAAGCAAATTGATAGAAATACAGAAAAAGCATTGACACAGACAACGTTAAACTGGTTAATGAACAAAGCAAGCTTCATCTAAACATTATTTTAATTTTCAGTCAAATAGAGAGCCCAGTTGTTTAGCCATTTCATGACAGAGGTGATGATGCGATGACACTTTATTGTCACATGTACCCCGATACGGTGAGAGTCTATGTTTTTGCGGACAGTACTCCGCGTACACAAAGAGTCGCCATGTTTCAGGCACAGATCATGTTACAAAATTACTCGTTGGAGTCATGTTGGCTCCTCTTTGTCCTAGGTGTCCTCCCCCGCTGGCTCCCTCCTTGTTCATAGGTTCTAGGAGCAGAATTAGGCCATTTGGCCCATCGTCCACTCCGCCATTCAATCATAGCTGATCTATCTTTCCGTCTCAACCCCATTCCCATGCCCTCCAACATTTCTCATCTTGCTTCCCACGTGGCGCCCAACCCCGTGACTATTTGCACGCTAGCCACAGAAGCAGATCTACAATCACATATTACAATCGCACCACACTCTTAAACCTATACGCTGTGAATGGCTCAGCGGTAATCATGTATTGTCTTTCCGCAGACTGGAGAGCAGACAACAAATTATTGCCTCGGGACACGTGACGTGCCGGAGTAACTCTGCAGTCTGAAGAAGGGTCCCGACCCGAAACGTCACCTATCCATGTTCTCCACAGATGCTGCCTGACCCGCTGAGTTACTCCAGCACTCTGTGAAACATCACCTGTCCATGTTCTCCACAGATGCTGCCTGACCCGCTGAGTTACTCCAGCACTCTGTGAAACGTCACCTATCCGTGTTCTCCACAGATGCTGCCTGACCCGCTGAGTTACTCCAGCACTCTGTGAAACGTCACCTATCCATGTTCTCCACAGATAGTGTTATCCAGGATCGTGTTAATCGGCATTTTGTGTCTATCTCAGGTGTAAACCAGCATCTGCATTTCCTTCCTGCACAATTGATCAGAAAGATGGAATTTTAAGAAAGAAAAAGGTAACGTCTGTGAGGGAAGATAATTTCATTATTCTCGTCAGTATTTGTGAGACTCCACACGGACATTTGGAGTAGCTCTGACATTTTCTCTCTCTCCATCTCGGACTTCACCGAGAGTTGCCGATCAATAACACTCGGTAGCACGACATCCGACTGCACTGCAATATCATCTTCAAGGTGTCTGCTCCCTGCCAGAACCTCTACTTCTGTTTCTAATAAAATCTCAGCTCTGTTCCAGGGAACATTTAAAAGTGCTGAACTTGCATGAAACAAAAGAATATCAAAGATTCCCCACGCGAATTGATTGATCCTGACTCTGGTCCTGGCATCTTCTCCCACTGCCAAGGCAGCTGCAGTTGATTCATTCTCCGACTTCTCAAATCAGCGTGAAATACCTCACCGCAGACAGGCTGGCCTTTCATTAAAAATGGTGCATTTTTCTTTTCTAGAAGCAAGGGATGATGAATGAAGTAATCCTAGTGTCAACAGAGTGTGTGTGGTAACAGTCGCCAATACTCCGCCAATGACAAGCAAACCTCAGGCACGATATCCCACGATGTCGGCATCGTTCTCACTGTGGCTTATCCAAAGTCAATAGTTGGAATCCTGAATGTAACTTCTGGGGCGGCAGGGTGGCTCAGCGGTAGAGTTGCTGCCTCATGGCGCCAGAGACCCGGGTTCCATCCTGACTACGGGTACTGTCTGTACGGAGGTTGTATGTTCTCCCCGTGACCTGCGTGGGTTTTCTCCAGGTGCTCTGGCTTCCCCCCCACACTCCAAAGACATACAGGTTTGTAGTCAAATTGACTTCTGTTACTTGGCCCTAGTGCGTTGGATGGAGCTCGTGTAATATCTCTAAACTATACAAAACTGAAAGATTGGACAAGCTAAGCATGTGTTTGCTGCAGTTTAGAAGAATGAGAGGAGGCTTTGATTGCAACTTAAAAAACGTAATCCTGGGAATAGAGTCCCAGCCTGCTTAACCTCTCCCTATAGCTCAGGCCCTCAAGTCCTGGTAACATCCTTGTAAATCTTCTCTCCACCATTTCCAGCTTGACAACATCTTTCTTATAGCAGGGTGACACGATACACCCAGCGTGGCCTCGCCAATGTTTCACACAAGGGGTAGAGTCTTTGCTTGTGGAAGGTTCCTGATGGGAGAGGAGACAGAAACGAGGAGTTCCGGTTACAGTCAGGTCACCAAATAGATCATATCCTTGTGTGATCTCCAGCAGAAGATCTGCAGATGCTGTCACTTATCCAAGTGACAAAATGGCCCACTGCTGACCCTTTGTGTTGGCTCAAGCAGCGAACCAGGCTGGCCAGATGGCAGGAACACTTGGAATAACTAACTGCAGCCTGGCTAACCCTGGCCTTGCTGCAACTGGATCTGTGCTGTAAATGTGTGGCTGCAAGATATTTGGTTGCCAAAAGTGGTTCAGTATTGTCATTTGGAAAGATTACCAGCAGGGGAATTAGCCCTGTGGTTTTAGAATCAGCTTTTCCCAACTCAAGCACAGAAACATCCCTGGCCAGGAACATTGAAATTACGTTCACTTTACTTTCAATAATTTAAAATCTTGGATACAAGATGAAAATATTTAAGAAAGAACTGCAGATGCTGGAAAAATTGAAGGTGGACAAAAGTGCTTGAGAAACTCAGCGGGTGAGGCAGCATCTATGGAGAGAAGGAATAGGCGACGTTTCGGGTCGAGACCCTTCTTCAGACTGATGTGGGGGTGGGGGGGGGTGGGGGGGGGGGGGTGGGTGGGAAGCAGAAAAGAAGAGGCAGAGACAGTAGGCTGTGGGAGAGCTGGGGAGGGGAAGGAGGGAGAAAACAAGGACTACCTGAAATTGGAGAAGTCAATGTGCATACCGCTGGGGTGTAAACTACCCAGTCGAATTGTGAGGTGCTGCTCCTCCTATTTGCGGTGGGCCTCATCCTGGCCATGGAGGAGAACCAGGACAGAAAGGTCGGATTTGGAATGGGAGGGGGAGTTGAAGTGCGGAGCCACTGGGAGATCAGGTTGGTTAATGCGAACTGAGTGGAGGTGTTGGGCTAAGAGATCGCCAAGCCTGCGCTTGGTCTCACTGTCCAAGGTGAAAATATTAATTTCTTAATGCCAGTGTATTGTCTAAACAGTGTCTAATTTTGCATACCTTTTTGAACCAAGTGTCCCCAAGTTGGTGGCATAGTGCTGGAGTAACCTAGTGGGCAGGCAGCATCTGTGGAGTATAGAGATAGAGGACATGCCTGGTCAGAACCCTTCATCCACTCGAGCCTAATCCTCCCTGCACCCTAATGGGCCTGTCCCACTGAGGTGACCACAGGCGACTGCCACAAAACGTTCAACATTAAGGACGGTGCAGCGGTAGAGTCGCTGCCTTACGGCGCCAGAGAGACCCGGGTTCGATCCTGGCTACAGGTGTTGTCTGTACGGAGTTTGTACGTTCTCCCCGTGACCGCATGGGTTTTCTCTGGATGCTCCGGTTTCCACCCATACTCCAAAGCTGAACGTTTGCAGATTAAAAGGCTTTGGTACATCGCCCCTAGTGTGTTGGACAGAAGAAGTGTATGGCGTGATCGCTGGTTGGCAGAGACTTAATGGGCCACAGGGCCTGTTTCCAGGCTGTTTCTCTAAACTAAATTAAACTCCCTGAGCAGAGATGCATTAATTCAAGGCACAAGCATCCCTTGTGAGCATGAAGAGGCTGGAATAACTCAGGAGGGACAGAATGGACTGTTAGCATGCACTGGCGTTTCTTCACCCAATCTTTTGATGAATTGGTGGTGATGATTCCGTAAGAGAGTGGAGAGTTAGAGAAATCATCGGGAATGGCAGCGTGGACTGGGGGTTTGTCAGGGGATGGTATAAGGAAAGATAGGCCGGAGACACAAGAATGTAGACCAGGCAAATGGTGGGTGCCACGTGGGAATGTTAGTCAGCTCTGGAGGAGAGGACATATTGCTCACCATTTGTTCCAGCACCATGGGGTATTCAGTCAGGCTAAAACCAGACAATGCTGGTGGGAACGGAAAAGATGAGCATTGATCTTCCCGTCTGTGGTCTGTGTGAATGCAAGTTCAAATCCCGGCTGGGATGTTGGCCAAGCAGGCCTGGGCATTCAAATAATACTGGCATGCGTTTAGCTTTATGTTTAGTTCAGAGATACAGCGTGGAAACAGGCCCTTCGGCCCACCGAGTCCGCGCGGACCCGTCTACTAGTTTGGTCCTACACATTGGAGACAATTTACAGAAACCCAACCATCGACCACTAGTGCCGTAGTTCGATGTTGTCACACTGTCAGGATACTACCCACTAGCGGCAATACAAGCCTGTACTTCTTCATAAGTTCCAGCAGCAGAATTAGGCCATTCTGCCCATCGTTCATGGCTGATCTATCATTCCCTCTCACCCCCACTCTCCTGCCCATAGCCGCTGACAGCCACTGATCAAGAATCTGTCGGTCTCTGCCTTAAAAGGCGTGTGGTCCTGGGGAGACAGACAGCACCCGTATTCAGGATCGCACCCGGGTCTCTGGCACAGTAAGGCAGAGATACAGCGGTAGAGTTTCTGCCTCACAGCGCCAGAGACCTGGGTTCAATCCTGCCAAAAGGTGCTGACTATACAGAGTTTGTACGTTCTCCCCATTACCTGCGTGGGTTTTCTCCGGGTGCTCCGGTTTCCTCCCACACTCCAAAGACGCGCAGGTTTGTAGGTTAATTGGCTTCAGTTAAGGGCTTGTCCCACTGCGGCGACCTAATTGGTGAGTTTAGAAGAGTTTAGGAGAGTTTGAAAAAGTGTCATGTAGAAGACCCCCTTCCACAATGTTGAAGACTAGCCTCGATTAGCTGCGACTAGCCTCGGGAAAATTGGACAGCGAATAGTGGAGAGTGAAGATGACCTCCTGCGATCTACCTTCGACCTCCCTTCGACTATGTTGAAGACTATCTACGATTACCTTCGACTACCCTCGATTACCTACGAATAACATACCAACCTACTTTGACTAAACCCACAAGTAAAAAAAATATCGATTTTTTTCCATGGCGACCTTTTTTTACTCGCGGGCATTTTTCAGCATGTTGAAAAATACGCCGCGACCTAGCTGAGGCCTGGAGTACGCGGGGACTACTCTCGAACATGAAGGAGAGTTACAAAGACCTCCTAGGACCTTGTGTCAACCATGCTGCGAGTATGTCGAGGGCAAACTCTTCTAAACTCGCCAATTAGGTTGCCAAAGTGGGACAGCCCCTTTAATTGCCCCTGGTATTTGACACATTTTGATAATAATCTGTAATTGCTTATGGCAGTTCCTCTCCCCAAGGTTTCTCGAGCACGTTACAGGTCGACCATTCCTCCTAGATAGTAGGGATTTTCCTTATGTATTAAATATAGGCACAAAGAGCTGGAGTAACTCAGCGGGACAGGCAGCATCTCTGGAGAGAAGGAATGGGTGAAGTTTTGGGTCTAATCCCTTCTACATCACCCATTCCTTCTCTCCAGAGAAGCTGCCTGTCCCGCTGAGTTACTCCAGCTTAGTTTAAACCAGCGTCTGCAGTTCCTTCCTGCACATTCCTAATGTATTAATATCTGCTTGTAGTAAGCATTTATTTTTTAACAGATTCAAGAGTGTTTTATTATCATGCGATTGGAAACAGAACAATGAAATTCTAATTTGCCGCAGCACAACAGAATATGTAAAAAGGAAAATGTTGCCAGCGTATTTTCAACAATTAGTTTCAGTTGCATTCAAGTACGGCTTGTCGGTATGTGCCGTTGATCTTAACGTTTTGTTTTGCAGTTTGTCAGCGAGAAAATGGGTGGAGCTGAAGGAACAAAACTAGACGATGATTTGTGGAGATGGAACGGGTACGTGAACGGACTGCTGTGAAAAGATTCTGGCAAATGCTTCAATAAAATACTTCAGGCCCGTGATTAAACATGGCACACACAAGGTTTGAGACAAAGGATTAGAGAGTTACAAATCGTCAAGCTTGAGTTTTACTTCAGTTTAGAAATACAGCACGGAAACAGGCCCTTCTGCCCACACCGACCAACGATCAAGTGAGAGTTAGATTTGTTTTTATATTTAAGAAACGATTAAATTATTTTCAGTTCCAGAAGGTGGAAGGTTATTATATAATATATTTTTTAAATACTTGTTTCCAAATTGTGCAGTGCAATTTAATTTCCAAATAAAGAACATAGAGTTATACAGTGTGGAAACAGGCCCTTCGGCCCAACTTGCCAACATGACCACCTACTCTGGCAGCTCATTCCATATACCAACCACCCTATGTGTAAGACAAAGCTCCCCTCGGGTTCTTTATTAAATCATCCCCTCCCCCACGCCCCTCAAAGTAAACATCAGGTTCCCATTAAATCTTTCCCCCTCCACCCTAAACCAACATAGGCAATGTCTTGCACTATATCGCCGTTAGCCAAAGCACTTCACTAGAACAGTCAGGCCAATTTTGAGTAGGAAGGAACTGCAGATGCTGGTTTAAACCGAAGACAGACATAAAAAGCTGGAGTAACTCAGCGGGACAGGCAGCATGGGTGATGTTGTGGGTTGAGACCCTTCTTGAGGAGCAAGATTACAGAGGATATATTATTTATTTCAGTTTAATAACCACTTTTTTCTTTCTTATTTAAGAAAATAGACGCTACGAGTAAAGCTGTGGCTGATGTTCTGTCTCGAACAACTGAGTACTTGCAGCCGAATCCAGGTATGAACGTGTACTATGAACGGCATTTAACTTTCCATCGCCATTTCTAATTTATATGATTTTCAGTGAGACTAGGACTTTTGTTAATACTAGAGAACAAGGCATATTGATGGCAAAAGATGCCAACCTTTGCTAGGTTCCATTAATGTAGGGGTACTGACCTCCCCGCTGTCAAAGGCATCTCCAGGAGTCGCTGCCTCACAAAGGCACCTTATAACGGTGCCCTCTAGAGTTGCGTATGTCCACCCTGGGATAAAGGTTCTGATTGTCTACACTATCTATGCCTCTCATAATTGTGTGTGTGTGTGTGTGTATACATATATGTGTGTGTGTGTGTGTGTGTACATATATGTGTGTGTGTATACATATATGTGTGTGTGTATACATATATGTGTGTGTGTATACATATATGTGTGTGTGTGTATACATATGTGTGTGTGTGTGTATACATATGTGTGTGTGTGTGTGTGTGTGTGTATATATATATGTGTGTGTGTGTGTATACATATATGTGTGTGTGTGTATATATATGTGTGTGTGTATGTGTGTTTATATATATATGTGTGTGTGTGTCGTGTGGTATACATATATGTGTGTATATATATATGTGTGTGTATGTGTGTGTGTGTATACATATATGTGTGTGTGTATACATATATGTGTGTGTGTGTGATACCATATATGTGTGTGTATACATATATGTGTGTGTGTATATATATATGTGTGTGTGTGTAGTGTGTGTGTGTATACATATATGTGTGTGTGTATACAAATATGTGTGTGTGTGTGTGTGTGTGTGTGTGTGTGCGTTGTACATTGAAGTATTTTAAATGTGTCATGTCATCTGGAAGCCTACAGAGCCAAGTTAGGGATGCTCAACACGGTGTCAAAGATCAGAGGACAAGTTAAAACGACGGGCTACCCGCAGCCTGAAGGCTTGTTGGGAGAATGTATGCTGAGAAATGGAAAGGACCTCGGAGATGATTCAAATTTTGGTGAGTAGATTGGTAACGTTTTGTGAGATATATATTTTTCTTTTTCATTACATTTTAATTCTAGTTAAGTTGATAATGTGATTAAAATTTAAATCAATCGACCTGCATTTGCGAAGATAGACGCAAAATGCTGGAGTAACTCAGCGGGACAGGCAGCATCTCTGGAGAGAAGGAATGGGTAATGTTTCGGGTCAAGACCCTTCTTCAGACTGAGAGTCCGGGTAAAGGGAGACTAGAGATATGGAAGGGTAAGGTGTGAAAACAAGATATCAAAGGAAAATTTGAACTGTATAAACTCATTGAAGTCATTTAGATCGTGCCTAAAGCACAAGTGAAACGCAGGTTGTGTAGGAAGGAACTACCTTCCCCTAGCTAACAAAAGTGAAACGCAGGTTGTGTAGGAAGGAACTACCTTCCCCTAGCTAACAAAAGTGAAATGCAGGTTGTGTAGGAAGGAACTACCTTCCCCTAGCTAACACAACCTGCATTTCATTTTTGTGTAGGTGTGATCTAAATGACTTCAATGAGTTTATACAGTTCAAATTTTCCTGCAATATAGAGATGATCCGCAATTAATTTTTACGATCATTTTTCCAATTGTGATCAAGTGCATATAATTTGAGCTTTTACAATGAAAACACTTTCATGCAATACAATGAATGAATTTGAATTCAAGCAATACAATGAATGAATTTGAATTCAAGCAATACAATGAATGAATTTGAATTCAAGCAATACAATGAATGAATTTGAATTCAAGCAATACAATGAATGAATTCAAGAATACAATGAATGAATTTTATCAAGCAATACAATGAATGAATTTGAATTCAAGCAATACAATGAATGAATTTGAATTCAAGCAATACAATGAATGAATTTTGAATTCAAGCAATACAATGAATGAATTTGAATTCAAGCAATACAATGAATGAATTTGAATTCAAGCAATACAATGAATGAATTTGAATTCAAGCAATACAATGAATGAATTTGTATTCAAGCAATACAATGAATGAATTTGAAGACAGACACAGAATGCTGGAGTAACTCACCGGGACAGGCAGCATCTCTGGAGAGAAGGAATGAGTGACCCTTCTTCAGACTGGTTAGGGATAAGGGAAATTAGAGATATAGACGGTGATGTGGAGAGATAAAGAACAATGAATGACAGATATGCCAAAAGGTAACGATGATAAAGGAAACAGCCATTGTTAGCTGTTTGTTGGGTGAAAACGAGAGGTTGGTGTGACTTGGGTGGGGAAGGGACAGAGAGAGAGGGAATGCCGGGGCTACCTAAAGTGAGAGAAGTCAATATTCATACCACTGGGCTGTAAGCTGCCCAAGCGAAATATGAGATGCTCTTCCTCCAATTTGCGTTTAGCCTCACTCTGAAGGGCGGTCTGTATAATCCCCTCTGTGCATGCTGATTTTGTTACGTGCGTGATTTTTCAAGGGCCGGCTCTGGTCGATGTTGGTGAGGCGCTGAAACAAATGGGGGAAGTGAAGGATTCCCTGGATATTGACGTAAAGCAGAATTTTATTGATCCACTGCAAATTTTACAAGAAAAAGACTTAAAAGAAATTGGAGTGAGTATCTTTCCCCACAAACGTAATTGCAGTTTACTTTTTCTAGTTTACAGATACTGTGAGGAAAAGGGTCCTTCAGCCCACCGAGTCTGCACCGACCGGCGATCCCCGCCACATTAACACACACTAGGGACTATCTACAATTACACCAAGCCAATTAACCTACAAACTCCATACAGACAGCACCCATAGTCAGGATCGAACCTGGTCTGAGTTGACAAAGAATGGACAGGAGAAGTCCAAATGATCTATCATGTCCAAACAGGGCGTGTTTCCGTGCTATATCTCTAAAGTCTTATAGACCTGCAGCATATTCAGTATAACTTATAAAAAATACTATAGAGTATAAAGTATCATGCATTCATTCTCTAATATTCTGTGTCTCATGCACTTTGAATTCCTTGCCACATATATGTCAACAAAATAGAGAGAGTACAGAGGAGATTTACTAGAATGTTGCCAGGGTTCCAGCAACTATGTTACAGAGAAAGGTTGAACAAGTTAGGTCTTTATTCTTTGGAGCGCAGAAGGTTAAGGGGGAACTTGGTTGAGGTCTTTAAAATGATGAAAGGGATAGACAGAGTTGACGTGGATAAGTTTTTCCCATTGAGGGTAGGGAAGATTCAAACAAGAGGGCATGACATGAGAATTAAGGGACAGAGGTTTTGGGGTAACGTGAGGGGGAACTTCTTTACTCAGAGGGTGGTGGCTGTGTGGAATGAGCTTCCAGCAGAAGTGGTGGAGGCAGGATCGATTTTAACATTTAAGAGTAAAGTGGATAGGTATATGGACGTGAAGGGAATGGAGGGGTATGGTCTGAGTGCAGGTAGATGGGACTAGGGGAAAACAAATGGTCGGCACGGACTGGAAGGGCCGAGAGGGCCTGTTTCCGTGCTGTAATTGTTATATGGTTATATTGGGAGGAATTTGTGGTGTGATGTGGGAGCATACTGCATTGGGTTGCATGAAGGGCCTGTCCCACTTGGCGATTATTTTCGGCGACTGCTTGTAAATCCCACACAATCATTACCTGAGGTCAGGATCGAACCATGTTCACCAAAGCTTTGTGGCTGCCAAACAATCTCTGAGTTTAGACAAAAAAAAGGGACAGACTGGACTAACCCAGACATGAAAAATGGAAAAGCACAAAAAACTGCACATGTTACAAATCTGAAATGAAACAGAACATGTTGGAAATACAAAGAAGGTTTATGAGGATGTTGTCAGGACTCAAGAGCCTGTGGTACAGGGAGAGGTTGAGCAGGCTTGGACTTTATTTCTTGGAGGGCCTGATGGTGAGGAGTGATCTTATAGAGGTGTATAAAATCACGAGGAGAATTTATACGATGAATGCTCAGAGTCTTTTATTCAAGAACCAGAAGACATTGGTTTAAGGTGAGAGGGAAAAGATTTAACAGGAACCTGAGAGGCTACTTTTTCACTCGAGTGTCATGTCTGCAGTGTCAAGGATTATGGGGAGAAGGCAGGAGAATGGGATGAGAGGGAAAGATAGATCAATCACCATTGAATAGCGGAGTAGACTTGATGGGCTGAATGGCCTAATTCTGCCCCTATAACGTCCGAACCTGTGAACTCTGAAAGGGGTGGGGATATGGAATGAGCTGCTAGAGGAGGTAGTTGAGGCAGGCATAGTTACAACATATGAAAGACACTTTGACAGCTACATGGATAGGAAAGATATGGGCCAAATGTGTGAAATGAGACTACCTTAGATGGGGCATGTTGGTTGGGCTAGACGAGATGGGCTGAAGGGCCTGTGTTGTACTGTACGACGCGATGAAATGCTCAGTAGGTCAGGAAAGATCTTTGGTGAGAGGAGAGCAAATGATGTTTCAGATCAATAATCTTTCATTGGAATAGAAGAGAACATGGCCTGGAAAAGATTGTTCCACTTCTCAACAACGAATCCAGTGAGCATGTTCAAGTTGAAAACTGTTTTCTGTGCATATATTATTCAACAAATTGAGGATTCCTACATAACATGTTCTTATCTTGACAAAGCATCATTTAAAAAAGCTGGAGGGTCGTCGCCTAGATTACGATTACAAAAAGAAACGGCACGGTAAAATTCCCGATGAGGAGATCAGACAAGCGGTGGACAAATTTGAGGAATCCAAGGAACTCGCTGAGATCAGCATGTTCAACTTCCTTGAAAATGACGTGAGTGCTTGGCTAATCAGAACTCATCCCCCGACCAACCCGAAGCCCATAAACCGCATCCATCTTTACCTCAGTCTCTTAATCTTAAACACACAGAATAAAGTCAGAACGAATTTCAGCAAAGGCGAGAAGATTTAGTGCAAACGACTGATAATTACTGTTAAGACAATTATTTTTGAACTAACGATTACCATATATAGATTTTTAATAATTAAAATGGCAAGTCAAGATTAAATATATTTTAGACAATACATCAATTTCTTTGCAATTTTTTTGTTTAAAAAGCCTGTTTTTTGGCTATTTTGAATTGCAGCTTGCATAGATCAAGAGAAATTGGAGTATGTTGCACATGCAGGTGAGCGATATGTAGATCGTTTGGCTGCAAACTAGTCCTGTGATTTAACGTACTGAATTCCTGAGTGCAATAAAGGCTGCGACTAAAAAGCTTTTAGGAAGCAAATCTCTGTCAGTATCCTTACTTACTCCCTTCCAAATGTAACCACAGACATGCTTTAAATATTGTTTAGACTAGTCATCTTGCTAAAGACATTTCCTTTTACCTACAGGTAGAGCAAATCAGTCAGCTCCTCGCTCTAGTGGAAGCCACGCTAAGCTACCACAAAGAATCCACTACAATCCTTGAGCAGCTTCACAACACACTACAGAGCAGGTGCAGTTCCAAGCCGTGCGTGCTCAGAACCACGGGGCGGGGGGATCTAGGATTCAAGTCTGGTCCATGGGCATTTTGAAATTAACCAGTGAGACAAGAATACAAAAGGCGAAAGCTGGGGAGAGCCTAGAACCCGAGAGCACAGCCTCAAAATAAAAGGACGTACCTTCAGAAAGGAGATGAGGCCGAAGGGTGGTGAATGTGAAATTCATTGCTACAGTCAGCTGTGGAGGCCAAGTCACCAGCTAATTGTAAAAGTAGATAGACACAAAATGCTGGAGTAACGCAGTGGGTCAGGCAGCATCTCTGGAGACAAGGAATGGGTGACGTTTCGGGTCGAGGCCCTTTATCTTCGATTTAAACCAGCATCTGCAGTTCTTTCCTTCACGGGGTATTTGTAAAACACAGATTGATAGGTTCCTGATTAGCAAGGGTGTCAAAGATGATGACTCGAGCGTCAGCCTGGCTTTGTCTTTTTGCGGAGATGACAAGGTGATTGATCAGGAAGGGCGGTGAACGTTGTATACAGGACTTTGTTAAGGCATTCGGCAAAGTCCCTCATGTTAGGCTGATTCAGCAGATGAAGATGCATGGTGACTTGATGCTGTGGATCTAGAACTGACTTTCCCGCAAAAGACAGGGGATTGGTGGAAGGGTGTTATTCTAAGCTAAGTCATAAGTCAGGCAGACCATAAAACCCTTGTATGTTTTTCTTAAAGGATCAGCGTAGTTTCCAGCCGTCCGAAGCGTGACTTCAAGCCTAAGCCTGCAGTCGCTTCATCCTTTGAGCCTATCGACAACCCACAACTCAATGGTCTTTCATACAATTCCTCATTCAAGTCATCTGGTAAGAACACTTACACGAATATTAGAATGAAACATGTAGAATTGTACACATGCTTCAGTGCTCTTTGGTCAGAGCAAAATGGAGGTAGCACCAAACCAAAAATGGGCGGCATGGTGGCGCGGCAGTAGAGTTGCTGCCTCACAGCGCCAGAGACCCGGGTGCGATCCTGACTACTGGTGCAGTCTGTGCAGAGTTTGTACGTTCCCCCTGTGACTGCGTGTGTTTTCTCCGGGAGCTCCGGTTTCTTCCCACATCCCAAAGACGTGTGAGTTTGTAGGTTAATTGGCTTCTATAAATAGTCCTGAGTGTGTAGGGTGCAGAGTGGGCAGAAGTGGTGCACGGGTGATCGCTGGTCGGCATGGACTCAGTGGGCAGAAGGGCCTGTTTCCATGCTGTATCTCCAAACTAAAAGTGATGTATATACAGTAATATATATGGAAAAATCTCAATAATTTTCCAGAATCACCTGTATAAAACCTGCAGATCTGATCCTAAAAAGACCGTCAGAATTTTTGATATTCTATACCATTATATCACAAATTGATGGTCTTAATGCTAATGTTAATATAAGGCACAGGTTATTGATAGGGGACGATCAGCCATGATCACAATGAATGGCGCTGCTGGCTGGAAGGGCCAAATGGCCTCCTCCTGCACCCATTGTCTATGTTTCTATGTATGTTTTGGACGTACTTTTATTTAGTTTGCCAAGATATGTTTAGCTGTGCGTTGGTTCATGTAGTACCTGCACTAGCCTGCAGGTGTCAGTCCTTGTTTCCCATTCTGTTATCATTTAGCTAAACCTTCCCCATTCAGGTTTTTTCGCAGGTGAAGGCGCACCTGTTCACCTTGTGAGTAGCTTTCCTAAACCAGCGTGTGTGCGTGTGATGCACTCCTCTTTTCAGCATGTTTGAAAATCTCCACCACCACCTCTCCCCAAAAGCTCCCCCTACCCCTAGATCAGTGGTTCTTAACCTGGGGGGGGGGAGGTAATTTGGGGCTTTACCGGGGGACATGAAGGGGTCATAAATAACAGATCCATTTGTTTAAGAACCTAACAAAGATACACACCACAGACAGTATGTTGTTTGCTTATGCGCATACGTATGCCAAAAAAAGATATGAACCACTGCCTTAGATGAACAGTTAGACAGGTACATGGGTAGGACAGGTTTGGAAGTGATATGGACCAGGCGCAGGCAGGTGGGACTAGTGTAGCTGGAACATGTTGGCCGGTGCGGGCAAGTTGGGTCGAAGGGCCTGTTTCCACAGTCTCACTCTGTTGCTCTATAACCAATTATTGACAGATCATCAGTCTTGTGTAGGAAGGAACAGCAGATGCTGGTTTCAACATGAAGATAGACACAAATTGCTGGAGTAACTATTCAAATAATGGGCACTATTTTGTTGAAAGGTTTCTTAACATCCGCTATTATGGGAATGGACTGTAATATTAAAATTTAAATTAGTAAATTAGGTTAGGGTTTTTTATCCATATTTCTAGGAAAACACTAAGAAACGACAGATAGCCTATTAGATACAATGTAGGAAAGATCATTTCCATTTCCAACCATAAGACTGAAGGAGAGTCTCAGCCCTGAAACGTCACCGATTCCTTCTCTCCAGAGATGCTGCCTGTCCCGCTGAGTTACTCCAGCATTTTGTGTCTATCTCCCATTATCCATTAATATTGCCCTTATCATTTTAAGATATTTGCAGAAATTTGTTTATTTGTAATTAACTAACTAACTAACTGGTTTGGAAATATTGCAATGTGAGAGAAACTGAGGTAAGCAGTACACTGAACGACTGAGGTGTAACGTTTCAGCAGCCTAATGTAGAAACAGAGAAAATAGGTGCAGGAGTAGGCCATTCAGCCCTTTGAGCCACCACCACCATTCATTATGATCATGGCTGATCATCCAGAATCAGTACCCCGTTCCTGCTTTCTCCCCATATCCCTTGATTCCATTAGCCCTCAGAGCTGTATCTAACTCTCTTGAAAACATCTAGTAAATTGGCCTCCACTGCCTATTGCGGCAGATAATTCCACAGATTCACAACTTCTCTGGGTGAAAAAGGTTTTCCTCATCTCAGTCCTAAATGGCCGACCCTTTATTCTTAAATTGTGACCCCTGGTTCTGGACTCCCCCGACATCGGGAATAATGCACAACCACTACTGTATTTTGCTGAGCCCATTTTGACAAAAAGCAGTATTTTTCTCTTGCTGTTCCATAAAATACAACACATATTGAGATATTATAACCATCCAATTTTCATAAGCAAGTGATAGAACATAGAAGAGCACTGCACAGGAACAGGCCCTTCAGCCCACAATGTCTGTGCTGAGCATGATGCCAAGTTTAACTCAACTCATCTGCCTGTACATGATCCATATCCCTCTCATTATCATAATCATACTTTATTAGCCAAATATGTTTTGCAACATAGGAGCAATTTGATTTGCCATACAGTCATACCAATAAAAAGCAACAAAATACATTTTAACACAAACATCCACCACAGTGACTCCTCCACATTCCTCACTGTGATGGAAGGCGAAAAAACGTTCAGTCTCTTCCCTTCTTAGTTCTCCCGCGGTCGGGGGCCTGGAGCCTTCGTTGACGGGACGATCTTGGCTCCTGTAGCCGGCGGTCGAGCCCTCCGCATTGGGGCGATCAAGCTCCCGCATCAGTGGGATCTCAGCTCCCCCGGGCCATCGGACCCCGGGTTGGGGCTAGTCGAACTTCCTGCGCCTTGGAGCTTCCCGACATCAGTCTCGACCCGAGACTGCGAGCTTTTCGATTTGAAATCCGCAGGTTGTAGAGTTGATCCCAGGCAAGGGATCGCAGGCCCTGATGGTAAGTACGCGGCCCCGCGGTGGGGGTCAAAGTCAGTTCCACAAGGCCTCCAGCTCCATGATGCTAGGCCGCAGAGCGACCGGAGAAACGATCCGGAAAATCGCATCGAAACAATCGCATCTCCGGCAAGGTAAGCCATTGAAATTCCATCACTAATGATTAATTTCCCTCCTGGGATAAATAAAGTTCTATCGTATCGTATTGTAAAGGGCATAGCTATAGCCCAGACCCACCTCCACATAAAACAAACCAGAGAACATTGACGCAAACATTTTAAAACATACTAAAAATAACAAAAAAGGCGAAATGACAGACAGACCGTTGGTGAGGCTGCCATCGCTGACCCCTGTGGAACACCCTCCATTCCTTGCACTTCCATGTGCCTATCTAAAAGCCTCTTAAACACCACCATCGTATCTGCCCCCCACACCCCCCCCCCCCTCACCACCCCTGGCAATGCGTTCCAGGCCCCCACCACTCTCTGTGTGTGTAAAAAAAAACTAGGCTCTGCACATCTCCATTAGGTTTTCCCTCTCTCCTTATAGCTATGCCCTTTACAATACGGTACGATACGATAGAACTTTATTCATCCCAGGAGGGAGATTAATCATTAGTGTTGGAAATTTCCACCCGAGGAAAAAGGTTCTGACTCTCTACCATGTCTCTGCCTCTCATTAATTTTAGATAGCCTTGACACACGAGCAAACTAATGTTCTTCCCCATTGCACACAGCTTCCTCGACACAAGTGGACCAGCCTTGCTGTAAAGCTGTCTATGACTTTGACCCTGAGAATGAAGGAGAACTTGGATTCAAGGAAGGCGACATCATCACTCTTACAAATCAGATTGATGAAAACTGGTTTGAAGGCATGTTGAACGGCGAATCCGGCTTCTTCCCCATTAATTATGTGCAAGTGATTGTCCCGTTGCCGCAGTGAAGTCGATCCAATTTTGTAAATGTTTGGATACAGAGCACAGACATTTCATCAGTGTGGCATTCCGTGAAAGCCTTGCTCTTTGATTGACATTTGTACATCTTCTATTTGTCTATTTATTTTTTTACATGTTCCATTTGTATTGAAGATGTTTATGTCTTTTTGCTACAAGAGTAATTGCAAATCTTACCTATTTCTGCCAGCAAGTTCACAGTTTCTAAGTATACGGCTGTAACTATTTAACTTTTACTTGCGCTCTGAATCTTTTGTTGCAGACTGCAGTGGGGAAAATTTTCTATTTAGCTGTAATAAGACTATTCTTGATACAGTTTAATTATTGTGGTTATAATTAACTGTTATTAACGTTTTAAGATTCTGACCTGTTCTTGAGCCATTTTATTTGGCAGTGTAATTTATTGTTAAGCACAGATGCCATAATAAATGTGTGAGTAAAAACTGCAATTTAACCAGTGTTAGCTCTCATTGTTGGACAGTATTGTCAATTACGTGTTTGCATCTTATGTACCCTATTTATATTTCTCTAACTTCAAGTAACCCTTAAAGGCCTGTACCACTGTACGTGGTAATTCAAGAGCTCTCCCGAGTTAATAAAAAATCAAACTCGTGGTAAGTACGTAGAATGTACGTAGCGGCTATGTAGGAGCTCGTGGATGTCTCGTAGCGGCTCATAATGCTAATGGCAGGTACTCGGGAAAGGCGGTAACTCGTGAAGTTTTTTCAGCACTGAAAAATGACCACGAAATGTCCAGGGGAAACTCGGGAGAACTCTTGAATTACCTCGTACAGTGGGACAGGCCCTTTACTTTTCCCCTCTCTCTCCGTCCCTCCCCCACCCTAGTTCTCCGATTAGTTTCACCGTCGTCCTGACTAATTTTACTGTTTGAATGCCTCGTTGTCACCTTCCCCACGAACCATTCCACATTTCCTTGATCAACGTCTGATTTGATCTGTCCTTTTCACACCTTGCCCTTCCTTATCTCTCGTTTCCCTCCTCCCCTCATCTCTCAGACTGAAGAAGGGTCTCACCCGAAACGTCACCCATCCATTTTCTCAAACAAAGAGCACCAATCCAATGTAAAATCTATCCATACCGAAGTCCCACACCAGTGCGATGTTTCAGAAAGCCACAGACTGACCAATTTATGGACACTGAGCTGCAGTTCTACAAGTGGCCACCAGAGGATGCATGGCACCAGCTTCTTGGTCAAGCCTCCCCCATTGATCTGCTCCCCCCCCCCCCCCCCCCCCAATTCAACAAGAGGCTGGCTCTAAATCTTAGGGTTCCGCTTTAAGAGTAAGAACATAGGAGCAATAGTTTAGAGATACGGCATGGAAACAGGCCCTTCGGCCCACCGAGTCCGTGCCGACCAGCGATCCCCGTACTCTAACACTATCTTGCACACACTAGGGACAATTTACAATCTTTTTACCAAAGCCAATATCCTACAAACCTGTACATCTTTGGAGTGTGGTAGTTAAACTGGAGATCCCGGAGAAAACCCACGCAGGTCTCGGGAAGCATGTACAAACTCCGTACAGACAGCACCGGTAGTCAGGTTCGAACCCGGGACTCTGGCGCTGTGAGGCAGCAGCTCTGCCGCTGCGCCGTGCCACCCCGTAGCTAGATTGCACTGATTGCTGCCAGCAGTTCCACGGGGAATTATCACCTTGGATCAATGCATTGATGACAATATGGGCAGCACAGTATTGCAGTTAGCATCTTACAGCTCCAGTGATCCAGCTTCCCAGAGCGCCTGGAGAAAACCCGCGTGGTGACAGGGAGAACATACAGTAAAAACTCCATACTCAGGCAGCTCCCGCAGTCGGGATCGAACCCGGGACTCTGGCGCTGTGACGCACCGTGACCAAATCACCAATTTAAGGGCGGCATGGTGGCGCAGCGGTAGAGTTGCTGCCTTACGGCAGGGGGACTGGGGAGGGGTGTGCGGTGAGCAGATAGATCAGGTGGTGACGGGGAGAGGAGCAGGGTGGCCTGGGGAGTAGAGGGAAGTGTGCGGGGAGAGGAGGAGAAGAACAGGAACAGGTTTTTCCATGGTTGAGTCTGTTCCCTCATTCAACAAACCCAGAACTGGTCGTTTTTCTGAAACAACATTCTCCTTCACTATCCCCATTCTCTCGATATCTTGAATATCACTAATCTTATCGGTCTGACGAACGAATAATCAAGCCTCTACAGATAGAGAATTCCAAAAACTGACCACCCTCTTTGTAATGAGATTTATCCTTATTTCCAAACTATATCCCAAAACTAAACTAAACATATAATCTATAAATAAAGCAATAGGAATTCATAGACAAAAAGGTCTATCTAGTTTCCCTGAAATTGTTCTAGGAGTCAAAATCATTCAGCAGTAGGTACAATGGTAATATATTGATGTCTACTCAGTGACAATTCTTCAACAGAGCAGCACTAGAATTAAGCTCTTGGAAAATTCCAGTGGTGAATTATTTTAGAGACAATAGTTACAGTAGTCCTTTCAGACATTGACCCCTGGTGGTGGATCAGTGTTCTAACAAACCAGGCAAAGACAGTCTGAAGATGTGTCTCGACCCAAAACGTCACCTACTCCTTCCCTCCAGAGATGCTGCCTGTTCCGCTGAGATACTCCAGTTATTTGTGTCTATATTCAGGCAATGGCAGTACAAGCCAAAGTATGATGGACAACTTGAGTGGTGTAAAGTCCATGGTGTTTGTGCTGAGGTTGGGTTGTGGAGGATGGTTCAAGAGCCTGATGGTAGTTGGGAAGAAGCTGTTCTTGAAACTGGAGGTCACGGTTCTCAGGCTCCTGTATCTGCTCCCGATGGTAGCAGCGAGATGAGAGCGTGGTCAGGATGGTGCGGGTCTCTGCTGCCTGTTGTCTATGAAGGCATCTTCTTGTAGATCCCTTCGATGGTGTTGAGGCAATACCAGTAATGAAGTGGGAAAGGTCCATTTTTCTCAGCTTCATTCTTACCTTGTTTCTTTGTTTTTTAGGCTCATTGACGTAAATACCCCATTCATTTATCTATCTATAACTAAAACTCTCATCTTGTTTGGAAGTCGGTCTGTCTGCGTGCATACAATCCCATGGAACTATGCCAAAACGGTACACAATAGCGCAACACCTATTGCACCACCTTACTCACCATTGACATGTGGTTGTTGGTATCAAGTTTTGTTCAGATTGATGTTGTATTTCACAAGTTATCACATTTTAAAGTTTACTGAATCCACTTTGATAATCACTTCAACACTTCAGTGCTGGCAGTTGTAGCTTTGACGTCACAATGGGATCTCACAGTCCTCTGCCCGACATTTACAACAATGTTGCCGTCATAGAACATTTCGTCTGGTCCTGGCAGCAAGTGATTGAACAGGACGGGGAGGGGACAGGAGCATTGGAATTGGAAGAGCTGGGGGAGGCAGGGAAGTCTTGGAATCTTATGTCAGGGAACGGACTGCATTGGGGGACCAGGCCTCCTGTCGGGGCTATGGGTGAGTGGTGGAATATTGCATTGGGGGAATGGGTGAGTGGTGGATTCTTGCATTGGGGAAATGGGGCCCAACGAGTCCCACTTGGTCTAGTATAAAATAAATCTCTGCAACTCACGATTTGTTTTTTTTTTCCAAGGTTGATTTTTGAATCAAGTCTTTGACTTTGAAAATGGCCCCAAAACCTGGCGACAGTTGTGTGTGGACCCTGTAGGCTGTTTCTGTGCTTAACCGGGGATTGTACTTATGTATGGCAATAATCTTACTGTTCTGTGTGCAAAAAACAAATTTCACTGTACCTTGGCACACGTGATAGTAAAAGACCCATTGAACCGTTTTGCTTGAGAAACAGAGCAGACAGTAATAGAAGAGGCTTATTTTTTCCAATTCCAGGTGCTCTGAGTTACATATAATCATTCTTGAATTTTCTTGAAAATTTCTTGGCTTGAACAATGCATCATCTGAGCAAAGTAAATGTGTTTTCTAATTTTCTGATTCCACAAAATATATATTGTTTTACTTGTATTTTTTGCTTGGCATGTATTCCTTTGCAAAAAAAAACCTCATATGGTTCAAATAAAATAAGGTTTTTGTATTCTTTCAGGGATAGTTCAAACATGCAAAACAATAAACCTAGATATTCTTTCAGATTTTTGTTATCTCAATCTCACTCCCAATCTCTTTGATGTATTACTCTGTAAAAGATTAGGTGGCTCGGTGGCTCAGCGGTAGAGTTGCTGCCTTACAGCGCCAGATCCCAGGTCCCGGGTTCGATCCCGACTACGAGTGCTGTCTATTGGGAGTTTGTACGTCCCCCCGTGGCCTGCGTGGGTTTTCTCCGAGACCTTCGGTTTCCTCCCACCACTCCAAAGACATACAGGTTTGTACGTTAGTTGGCTTGGTAAATGTAAAAATTGTCCCCAATGTGTGTGGGATGGTGTTAACGTGCGGAGATGGCTGGTCGGTGCAGACTCGGTGGGCCGAAGGGCCGGTTTCTGCGCTGCATCACTAAACTAAACTAATATTTACTAAAAGTGCTGCAACGTTGCTGCAATGTTGGGGGAGTCCAGAACCAGCGGTCACAGTTTAAGAATAAGGGGTAGTCAATTTAGGGCTGAGATGAGGAAAAATGTTTTCACCCCGAGAGTCGTGAATCTGTGGAATTCTCTGCCACAGAAGGCAATGGAGGCCAATTCACTGGATGTATTCAAGAGTGTTAGATTTAGCTCTTAGGGCTAACGGAATCAAGGGATATGGGGAGAAAGCAGGAACGGGGTACTGATTATGGATAATCAGTCATGATCATATTGAATGGCGGTGCTGGCTCGAATGGGCTGAATGGCCTACTCCTGCACCTATTTTCTATGTTTCTATGGTCCTGAAAATCATTTACAGGAGAACAATGTTGGGATCTTGTGTTCAATGGGAACTTCACCTCAGCGCTCTGGACAGTAATTAGTTGTTGAGACTTGTTCAGTATTTTTGGCACGAAACTAGACACCTTGTGAAGAATGGAATGCTTTATAATATGTACACTGGGCCTTTCATTTTTTTTTTTCATTATATATTTCTATCAACATTAGCTCATTCTGATATTGTAGCCAATTGGATTACATTAATTTTTTCTGCTATTAGGAAGACAGTTAGCTGGGTTAGAGCCACCACAACATTCTCTGTGTTATTTAATACTACATAAGTTGAAGAAGTGTCTGGATTTTATCATGCCATATACTAAATGTGTAATATTCCCCATACAGCTCCCCAGTAAATTGGATACCTCTTCCAAAACCAAGTCATTTTAGTCTTTGAGGTCTGAAGAAGGGTCTCAATCCGAAATGTCACCCATCCATGTTCTCCAGAGAGTTAAACACAAAAAGCTGGAGTAACTCAGCAAGTCAGGCAGCATCTCTGGAGAAAAGGACTAGGTGAAGATTCGGGTCGAGACCCGTCTTCAGACTTCAGAGATGCTGCCTGACCCGCTGTGTTACTCCAGCACTTTTATTTTAATCTTTTTAGTTCTTGTATATTTTGTCGGCAAAGTAATTACTGCGTTTTCTTTGTTATGACATTTTTTAAAGTGCCTCAATGATGTACTGTATTTCAGCTCATGCTGACAAAAGGCTTTTCACTGTACCTCGGTACACATGACAATATGAAACTAAATTAAACATTGAGAAACCTGCTATTTAAATGTAAAATATTATTTTGTATTTTTTAATTAATCTTCATTAATCATCAAGAATTTTCTTTCACCCTAAACCTCCGTGTAGCTATCTACAGCATTAAGGAATGTCACCCCAATCCAGAACTAAAAACAGCCTGAGCAGCTTTTCCCAAAAGGAAATTTGCTTCTTTGTCCTTCATAAGTCTGAACAAACTCCACATATTCAAAGGTTTAAAGGTCTATTATTGTCACGTGTCCCAATTAAGGGACAGTGATATGCGAATGATCATACAGCTCTACTAAAAAAGAGTAACAACAACACACACAACTACATAAAAGTTGCCATAAACATCCACCACAGCAGATTCCCCACATTCCTCACTGCGATGGAAGGCAATAAAGTCCAATCTTCTTCCTCCTTATTCTCCCGTGGTCGGGGCAGTTGAACCATTCGTCAGGGCGATCGAAGCTCCCGTGGGCTGGAGCTCCCGAAGTCGGTCTCCAGCAAAGACCGCCAACTCCTCGATGTTAGGCAGCAGTGTGGACGGACGATATGAAAAAGAAATTGCATCTCCGTCGAGGTAAGAGATTACAAACAATTCCCCCCCCCCCCACATAAAACAAGCTATAGGGGCTGTCCAACTTGGGCAACCGAATCCAGCAGGCTGAAAAATGCCCGCAAGTAAAAGAAGGTCGCCATGGAAAAAATCAACACGTTTTTTACTCGTAGGTTTAGTTGAAGTAGGTCATAGTAGGTCAGCATGTTATTCGTAGGTAATCGAGGGGAGTCGAAGGAGACCGAAGGAGTTCATCTTCACTCTCCACTATTCGGTGTCCAATTTTCCTGAAGTTAGTCGTAGCTAGTCGAGGCTGGTCTTCAACATAGTCGAAGGAGGTCTTCACCGTGAGATTTTTTCAAACTCTCCTAAACTCTTCGAAACTCGCCAATTAGGTCGGCCAAGTGGGACAGCCCCTTTAAGAACACTAAAAACATACATTTAACACATACTATTAAAACATCAAAGAAGGGACAGACAGACTGTGGCGAGGCAGCCATTGCTGGCACCACTCTGTGTTTTTTTGATTGTTTGTTTGTGTGTGTGTGTACATGTGTGTGAAGGAACTGCAGATGTTGGTTTAGACAGAAGAGAGACACAAAATGCTGGAGTAACTCAGCGGGACAAGCAGCAGGAGTGGGTGATGTTTCCACGGAACCTGAAACGTCACCCATTCCTTCTCTTCAGAGATGCTGCCTGCCCCGCTGAGTTACTCCAACATTTTGTGTTAAAACTACACATGTTGTTGGTTAATCATAAATGCCAAAGGAACATTTAAATAATTTACTTCTTGAAGTGAGATAAAGTGATGGGGTGAACAGCCCTTCTTTTAACGTACCCCCTCTACAACGGTTCACGAATGTAGCGGATGGAGCTGCCGCTGCCACTCCCAGCTTGTGCCCTGTTGGTGGCGGCGACATGAAGGGAGCGCTGTCCCCGGGGGCTACAACGTGAGCCGTGTCACCAGACCGTGCGGTTGTGAAGGAGCGCTGGCTAGTGCAGACCAACGTGTTTGGAGTGTGGGATGAAGCTGGAGCGCCCGGAGAAAACCCACGCAGTCACGGGGAGAACGCACAAACTCCATCCAGACAGCACCCGCACTCAGGATCAAACCCGGGTCTCTGGCGCTGTGAGGCAGCAACTCTACCGCTGCGCCACCGTGCCGACTGCACACCACGCTTTAAAGTAGGGAAATACAAAGTTTCATATCTCCTTCACCCAAGATTAGATTGTTCAGTGAGTTGAAAGTTGCAAGATGGCACCAGACTGGGCGACTCTTTGAGTGGGCCTAATTGTCATACAATATGTCTTAAAATGGAACAATACAATTTGTTCTTGGAGCGGAAGCACAACAGACTTGTGAACACGCTACTCAAAAGATAATATAACAAACTAGAAAACAGAACTTCAATATTTATTTCTTAAACGATGCATCCTGTGGCGAGATTTTTCCAGCAGCACAGTGCGAAAGGATCAAACACAAGAGCTCTGAACTTATTTGGATCAAAGAAATAGCACAAGTCAGTGATGCCACTGCAAGCTGCCCTGAAAAGGATCTATTACAATCACACCATTCTTTTAGTCTTCTTCTTTCGTGTGGCGTGCATAGCCTAAAGTTGTGGGACAACTTGTTCTATTTGATCTTCAAATAGAACAAGTTGAAGGTTGCAATCTTCCACCCCATTCTTTTAGTTATAGGATTGTTATAATGGAAAGTATCACTTGACTGGATAGCACGCAAAACAAGATTTTTCACCTTGTCTGGTTCAAAGGCTTGGATAGAGTGGATGTGGAGAGGATGTTTCCACTAGTGGGAGAGTCTAGGACCAGTGGGCACAGCCTCAGAATAAAAGGATGTGCCTTTAGAAAGAAGATGAGGAGGAATTTATTTAACCAGAGGGTGGTGAATCTGTGGAATTCTTTGCATTAGAAGGCTGTGGAGGCCAAGTCAGTGGGTATTTTCAAGGCGGAGATTGATAGATTCTTGACGGTGGTGAATCTTTGGGATTCATTGCCTCAAAAATGTGGACAGGTACGTGGATAGGAAAGGTGTAGAGAGATATGGACCAACGCTGGCAGGTGGGACTAGTGCAGATGGGGCATCTTGGTAGGCAAGGGCGAGTTGGGCCGAAGGGCCTGTGTCCTTGCTGTATCACTCCAGGTATTCAATTTAATTTGGGTTGTGGCGCAGCGGTAGAGTTGCTGCCTTGCAGTGCCAGAGACCCGGGTTCGATCCTGACTATGGGTGCTGGCTGTACGGAGTTTGCATGTTTTCTCCATGACCACGTGGGTTTTCTCCGTGTGCTCCGGTTCGCTCCAACATTCTGAAGACTTTTTCAGGTTTGTGGGTTCATTGCCTTCTGTAAATTGTCCCTAGTGTGTAGGATAGAACTGAGGCACGGGGTGATCGCTGGTCGAAGCGGACCCGGTGGGACGAAGGGCCTGTTTCCAGGCCGAATCTCTAAAGTAAACAAAACTAATGTTTAAAAATCACTCAAGCACTGTGACCATGATGCTGTGGCTCAGGCTGAACAAAGCAAGGATTGGGGAAAGGATGGGGAGAGAATACTGACACGGAACTCAGATGTGTCTGACATAATGTGACCGGGTGCCATGGCAACAGAGGCCTGTTGGTGTTGCTGAGACAGACGCACATCAAGGCACCTCGCGCCCCCCTGGGATCACTGCATCAGCACAGAGGTCCACTATTCATATCTCAACTCATGATTATCAGGTTGAAATATTTGTGACTACGCGGTTTTATTTCGGGCACTGTGATATTTAAAGGCAAGGTTCAACGCACTGATCCATGGTAACACACTGACTCCCAGAGTCAGGCAGTTTTAGCTTAAAATTAGCCCCAAGTCTCTGCAGACACTTCAGTGGAGGAAGTTAGTTTAGTTTAATTTAATTTAGTTTAGTTTAGAGATACAGCATTGAAACAGTTCAGATTAGTTTATTGTCACATGTACTGAGGTACAGTCAAAAACTATTCTGTGCTAACCAGTCGGCGGAAAGACAATACATGATTACAATTGAGCCGTGCACAGTGTACAGATACAGGATGAAGGGAATAACATAGTGCAAGATAAAGTCTGATTAAAGATAGTCCAAGGGTCTCCATCTGGTAGATAGTAGCTCAGGACTGCGCTCTAGTTGTTAATACGATGGTTCAGTTGCCTGATAACAACATTCTCATACTTCTGTACCTGTTGCCTGATGGGAGAGGGGAGAAGAGGGAGTGACCGGGGTGCGACTGGTCCTTGATTATGTTGTTAAAGAAGGAACTGCAGATGCTGGGAAATCGAGGGTACACAAAAGGCTGGAGAAACTCAGCGGGTGCAGCAGCATCTAAGGAGCGAAGGAGATAGGCGACGTTTCGGGCCGAAACCCTTCTTCAGACTTCAGACCTGATGATGCTGCTGGCCTTGCCGAGGCAGCGTGAGGTGTAGATGGAGTCAATGGAAGGGAGGTTGCTTTGTGTGATGGTCTGGGCTGCGTCCACAATTCGCTGTAATTTCTTGCGGTCTTGGATGGAGCTGTTCCCAAACTGCGCTGTGATGCATCCCGATAAAAGGCTTACCCCGGCGCATCTGTAGAAGTTGGTGACAGTTGTTGGGGACATGCCGAACGTCCTCCTCTGTATAACTTGACTGATGCGAGTGTTTCTGTAAGAGCACCAGAGGCCCGGGTTGCAACCTGACCTCGGGCGCTGTCTGTGCGGAGTTTGCACGTTCTCCCTGTGATCTCACTCCGGTTTCCTCCCACATCCCAAAGACGTGCGGGTTTGTAGGTTAATTGGCTTCTGTAAATTGCCCCTAGTATGTAGAGAGTGTGTGAGAAAGTGGGACGATATAGTTTGAGTAGGAGATTGCTGGTCAGCGTGGACTCAGTGGGCCAAGGGGCATCTTTCCACGCTGTCTCTCCAAAGAAAACTGTGAACCATAAGCGATTTATTGGCTGTGAAGTGCTGTTGTTTATTTCTGGAGTGTGAACGGCGATATATATATGCTCATGATTCATTTAGTAGTGTGTGGTGTTGTGTAATGTTCCCCATTCTGCTGTCACCCATCAGATAAAGGGATCTCAGGCATCCAGTGTCCATGATGTAATGAGGCAGGCTGCAGATCATCACATTGGAAGAGGGGGAATCGGATGGAGTTACAGATCCATCACAGAAATTTAATAGGATGAGAGGGGATCTTATTGAAACATATAAGATTATTAAGGGTTTGGACACGCTAGAGGCAGGAAACATGTTCCCGATGGCTAAAGAATTTCCTCCTCATTTCCTTTCTAAAGGTACATCCTTTTATTCTGAGGCTGCTCTCTCTGCCCCTGGACTCTCCCACTAGTGGAAACATCCTCTCCACATCCAGGCCTTACATTGTTCAGTAAGGTTCAATGATTGGGAGTGAATCATTGACAGCAGCTTTGAACATAGAACAGTACAGCAGAGGAACAGGCCCTTCAGTCCGCAATGTTTGTGCCAAACATGATGCCTAGTTGAACTGATCTCATCTGCCTGTAAATGATCCATATCCCTCTATTCCCTATACTTCCACATGCCTATCTACAAGCCTCGTAGATGCCACTATCGTCCTGCCTCCACCACCACCCCCGGCAGCGTGCCCCCCGCCCCTGCTACATTACATTTAGAGATACAGGGTGGAAACAGGCCCTCCTGTGCAAGGAGTCCGCGCCAATCACCTCCATTTTAAATTCCATTTGGAATATTTTGGAGGACCAAGTAACCAAGAAACCCGCAATCACCCGTGCACTCGTTCTATCGCACACACTAGGGACAATTTACAGGAGCTAATTAACCTACATACTTGTACTGTTCTATCTTATTTGTATAATCAGCACAGTGGTGCTGTTACTAGGTCAATGAACCATTCTATCACCAACTGGAGAGCGGTCCTGACCTCCTAGCTACCTAAGTGGAGATCCTCGGACTATCTTTAATCGGACTTTATGGTACTTTACTGAACGTTATTCCCTTCATCCTGTGTCTGTCCACTGTGGATGGCTTGCTTGTAACTTGTATAGTCTTTCAGTTGACTGGATAGCACTCCACGCCACCTCTGTACTCGTGACAATAAACAAAACTTACACAATAAAAAACCAACAAAAATGAAAACACTGAACGTTAAAGACTCAACGTGCTGGAGTAACTCAGCGGGTCAGGCAGCATCTCGAGAGAGAGGGGATGGGTGACGTTACTCAACGTGCTGGAGTAACTCAGCGGGTCAGGCAGCATCTCGAGAGAGAAGGGATGGGTGACGTTTCGGGTCGAGACCTTCAGAATGAGAGTAGGGGAGATACAGAGATAAGGAAGTGTAAGGTGTGAGAAATAGACGTCAAAGTGGGTTGAAGATTCCTGGAATAGGAGAAGGTGACAACTAAGCAAACAGATAAAATGTAATCAGCAACAGTCAGACTGGTGGGAGAACTGGGACGGAGAAAGAGGGGAAGCAAGGGGTTACTTGAAGTTAGAGAAGTCAATATTCATACTGCTGGGGTGTAGATTGGACAAGGGTCTCAGTTCAGTTTAGTTTATTGTCACGTGTCCCGAGGTACAGTGAAGTTTGTTGTGTGTTATCCAATCAAATTTTGCACATCATTCATTCATTTGTTCCTCATCTTTATACATCACCATCTCCATCTCTCGTTTCCCTTTCCCCTGACTCTGTCTGAAGAAGGGTCTCGACACGAAACGTCACTCATTTCTTCTCTAACTGTCCCGCTACGTCACGCCAGCTTTTTGTGTCTATCTACAAATGAAAGACTATATATGATTATAATCGAGCCATCTACAGTGTACAGGTACATTGTAAGGGAATAACGTTTAGTGCAAGGTAAAGTCTGATCAAAGATAGTCCATGGGTCTCCATCTGAAGCATCACCTGTCCATGTTCTCCACAGATGCTGCCTGACCCGCTGAGTTACTCCAGCACTCTGTGAAACATCACCTATTCCATGTTCTCCACAGATGCTGCCTGACCCTGAGTTACGCCAGCACTCTGTGAAACTATCCATGTTCTCCACAGATGCTGCCTGACCCGCTGCGCCAGCACTCTGTGAAACGCCACCTATCCATGTTCTCCACAGATGCTGCCTGACCCGCTGAGTTACTCCAGCACTCTGTGAAACATCACCTATCCATGTTCTCCACAGATGCTGCCTGACCCGCTGAGTTACTCCAGCACTCTGTGAAACGTCACCTATCCATGTTCTCCACAGATGCTGCCTGACCCACTGAGTTACTCCAGCACTCTTCGTGTTGTGTCCATTCGGAGGGCCAGGTGGTCGGGTGTGGTTGCGGCAGCGTCCTGTGAAAAGTTGGAAGTGTGAGCGAGGTTTGTGGTTGTGGTTGTGGTTGTGGGAGACCTGGGGCTTTGCAATGGGAAGGCAGCGACACAAAGGGCCGCACCGCTCTCGCCAGCCCGAGGCTGCATCGCCGGGCCGGCACTGAGCAAGGCGAGTGGAGCATCAGGCGTCGGGACAGAGGGGAGGGTTGTACCAGTGACACTGGTCCTGACCCAGTTTCTATCTTCCCCGGGCCTTTGTCTCGGCGTGGACTGGATAACGTTGGCAGCAGGTACATGACAGTCAGCGCGCAGCCAGTGTGTGCAGCCAGTGTGTGCAGCCAGTGTGTGCAGCCAGTGTGTGCAGCCAGTGTGTGCAGCCAGTGTGTGCAGCCTGGCTGCTGTGTCAGACATTGGTCTGCTGTGTTGCTCTTCTGTACATCTTTGGATTATTCCCGCAGCTGGCGTGGTGGGGACAGGCTGACAGACAGACAGACAGACAGACAGACAGACAGACGACGGACGGTGGGTAGCCCGTGTAAGGCAGACATTGTCAGCAAGGTTGCAGCGGAGCGGAGCGGAGCGGCCGCGGAGCCCCGGGACCAAGGTGAACGGCGACATTCACCCCGCCGGGCAGCAGACACTGGCCCTGGGCTGACGGGAGCATCGGTGCTGATTGGAGCCGGTCACTGAATAACAGCGTCCACAGCGGGGACCTGGCAACAGGTAAGCTTCAAGATGAAAGCCTTCATTTGGAAACGCGGAGATCACAACCGGCGCAGATTCACACACGCTCCCCAGACCCTGGACCTGTCTGTCTCTGTCTGCCTTTGTCTGTCTCTGTTTGTCTGTCTGTCTCTCTCTCTGTCTGTCGGCCTGCCTGTCTCTCAGTTTGTCTGTCTGTCTGTATCTCTCTCTCTCTCTCTCTCTCTCTCTCTGTGTCTCTCTCTGCCTCTCTCACTCTGCCTCTCTCTCTGTCCCCCTCTCTGTCTCTGTCTGTCTGCCTCTCTCTCTGTCTCCCTCTCTGTCTCTGTCCCTCTCTCTGACTGTCTCTCTCTGTGTCCCTCTCTCTGTCTGTCTGTCTGCCTGCCTGTCTGTCTGTCTGCCTGCCTGTCTCTCTTTCTCTCTATATCTCTCTGTCTGTCCCTCTGTTCCTCTGTCTGTCTGTCCATCTCTCTGTCTGCCTGTCTGTCTGTCTGTCTGTCTCTGGTGCGTTGACCAGTTAATGATCTAATCCCCAGACAAAGATCCAGCTCATTTAGATTTTGAAATGACAGTACCTCCCTCGCTAAAGTGCCTCGGATTATTAAGTTGGGTTGTGTGTGGAGAAACAAAAAAGTTTTGCATTCTTGTATAAGGTGCTTCAGAAGTTTGTTTGTCTGTTTTCTATTACATTTGATGATTGTTGTGATCTTGCACCAACTTGTATTTGAACCATTTTTAGTGAGGATGTTTATCCTTTCTGAAAGGCACAAGAAGCTGGAATAACTCAGCGGGACAGGCAGCATCTCTGGAGAGAAAGTTTCGGGTCACGACCCTTCTTCGGACTTGTTCAGAACCCCTTTCTGAAGTTGGGAGCTGGGGGTGTAATGCACGAGCTCTCTTTCCAGTGCTTTCAAAATCATGTCTCCAGGCTCTACAAATGTCACAAGGGTTTCACTTTAATATTAATCAATCCATTTACAGTACTTTCCTTCAAACATAAATATCAACCATTTGGTTGGCACTTTGACATCTACCCACAACAGGGAACTGATTGGAACTGATTTGAGGAGAATTCAGTTCAGTCTGGTTTATTGTCACGTGTACTGAGGTACAGTGAAAAGCTTTTGTTGCGTGCTAACCGGTCAGCAGAAAGACTATACATGATTACAATCGAGTCATTCACAGTGTACAGATGATAGGGAAATAACGTTTAGTGCAAGGTAAGCCAGTACAGTCCGATCGAGCATAGTCCGAGGGTCACCAATGAGGTAGATAGTTCAGCACTGATCTCTGGCTGTGGTAGGATGGTTCAACTGGTCCTGCATTGAGGAGAATGAATCACATCTGCTCAGTCATGCTGCATCTACCCTTCAGGAACCAAGCACAAATATCAGCAATATATATCGGCGAGACCAAGCGCAGGCTCGGTGATCGTTTCGCTGAACACCTCCGCTCAGTCTGCCTTAACCTACCTGATCTCCCAGTTGCTCACCACTTTAACTCCCTGCCCATTCCCAATCTGACCTTTCTATCCTGGGCCTCCTCCATTGTCAGAGTGAGGCCCAGCACAAATTGGAGGAACAGCACTTCATGTTTTGCTTGGGCAGCTTACACCCCAGTGGTATGAATATTAATTTCTCTAACTTCAAGTAACCCTTGCTTTCCCTCTCTCTCCATCCCCTCCCCCTTCCCAATTCTCCGACCAACCTGACCGTCTCCGACTACGTTTTATCTCTGTTTGCTTTGTGGTTACCTTCTCCCAGCTAACATTGTCCTGGATCTCCATTCCCTTTGCCCTGTTTTCACACCTTCACACTTCTTTATCTATGTATCTCCCTCCTCCTGACGTCAGACTGAAGAAGGGTCTCGACCCGAAAAGTCACCCATTCCTTCTCTCCACAGATGCTGCCTGTCCCGCTGAGTTACTCCAGCATTTTGTGTCTATCTCCGGTTCAAACCAGCATCTGCAGTTCCTTCCTACAAATCTCGCAGCATGTTTATATTGTCAGTCGCTAGGATCAGGGCATTACTATAAATAGGAGGCAGATTAGCTTCATAAATACATTGGAATCATGGAGCATGGAAACAGGCTCTTCAGACCAACACCCTTGAGTAGTGCAGGCGTCAGGGGTTCTGGGGCGAAGGCAGTAGAATGATGTTGAGGGGGAAAGATAGATCAGGCACGATTGAATGGCGAAGTAGACTTGAAGGGCCGAATGGCCTAATTCAGCTCCTGTCATTTATGAACACAAGGACCAGTCTCGCCCCGGTCACTCCCCCTTCTCTCCTCTCACGTCAAAGTCAAAAGGTCAAAGTCAAATTTATTCGTCACATGCACCAACGAAGGCGCAGTGAAATGAATTTTCCAGCAGCGATACACTTAAAACATGAGCACACGATACACAATAGAGTTCAACGCAAACATCCACCACAGCATTCCTCACTGTAGTGGAAGGCAACAAAGTTCCGTCAGTCCTCCTCCCCCGTTCATCTGTGGTCGGGGCCATAAACCCTCCGCTACGGCCGGCCGGATGTACACGGCCTCTCGTCGGAACTCAAAACTCCGACGTCGGCATGGTCAAACGCACTCTGCGTCTTGGAGAGCCCAATGTGCAAGAGGTACAGGGGTTTGAAAGAACATGCCTCCAGATTCAGGGACGGGCAACTGAACCGTCCACTCTCCAGTTAGAGTGTGGTCCTGACCTCCCACCTACCTCGCTGGAGACCTTTGAATTATCTTTAGTTGAACTTTATCCTGCACTAAACATTATTCCCTTTATCCTGTATCTGTACACTGTGGGCGGCTCGATTGTAACTTGTATTGTTTTTTCACTGACTGGTTAGCACGCAACAAAAAAGCTTTTCACTGTATCTCAGTACACGTGACAATAAACTGAACTGAACTGAAACTAAATAAAATAAACTAAACTAAACTCACCATCCCAGATAGATAGATTGTTGATTAGTACGGGTGTCAGGCGTTATGGGGAGAAGGCAGGAGAATGGGGTTGAGAGGGAGAGATAGACCTGCCATGATTGAATGGCGGAGTAGACTTGATGGGCCGAATGGCCTAATTCTGATGCTAGAACGTATGAATCTATGAAATGTGCTGAAATAAAGTTGAAAATGCAGTTTTATTTACTATGGTTCAAATTATACATTTAGAATACTGTTACGACTCCCGAATGCAGGTACTTCAGAGCCGCGTAAGATAGTCAAAAACCAGGCTCAAGTTCAAGAAAATAGTATTTTATTTAGTTAAAACCCAAACCTGATTCAAACAACCCAGTCAAGGACAAGAATAAACTAATAAACAAAGATAACAGTGCTCCAGCCAGCCTCGCAATGGGCCGTCGAACTAGTCTCTAACCTGCCTAAATGGAAATAACCCTGAAACAAAATACACGAAAACCCTCAGGTCAGCCCTTATCCGTCCCAATTCAATATTAATTAACAAATGTAGGTAATAATACACAAAGTTCTATGCCATGTGGCCAGGCCTCCTGCATCTCACACCAGCAACCTGCTCACGAGTCAGGGTCGACGAAGAGAAAGAGAGTTCTGGGAGATTCCTGGTATTTAAGCTTTCGATGAGTCACCCATCACCTGACGCAGCTTGGCCAGTCGGGTACAGGAGCCCTTAACCCCTTGATTCCTGACTCCCAGCCACGGGGCCTGCACTCAGGAGAGAAACAAAAGAGTTAAGTACATAGCATTCACCAGAGGGGGGGGAAGTACCTAACAATACACAAAACAAGTTATTTCTGTTTTTTCCCCTCCCGTAAGGTGGATGATGTGTTGATGACTTGTCACGGTCTACATTTGGAATGTGAGTGCATAAATATAAATTTGACAACATGATGTTGGCATGGTTGCCATGAAGATTGATAACTTGCAGCCCACAGACAATCCTTTGAGCAATGCGTGCAACAATGCAGCAATTGCTGCTTCTACCAATGAGTTGCCAGAGAATGCATCAAAACAGCAGTATGTGATGGAGGTTACAAGCAATAATGGTCAGCCGTCATCAGCCATACTCAGAACCAGCAGCACATCCAGGTTAGTTTGTATAGTCATCAAATATTCTACGCATGTAGTAAGAATGATTAAGATTATTATGTCATCTAAGGCTCTACTCCTGATCGCACAGATAATGTTTGGGTTGATAACAAACTGAGAATTTGGTTTAGTTTAGTTTAGTTCATTGTCCCGTGTACAGAGAGACAGTTAAAAGCCTTTTGTTGCGCGTTATCCAGTCAGTGGAAAGACTATACATGATTACAATCTAGCCACTTGCAGTGTTCAGGGATGGGAGATTGCAACCTTCACGTACTCCGCCCTGTTTCGACGAATGCAATCAACCCGACGTGCACAAACGGAATATCAAATGGAACAAGTTGACCGTCAACTTTAGGCTGTGCACGCCACACGACAGAAGAAGAAGCAGTGTACAGATACAGGATAAGGGAATAACAAGTTTAATTTTGTTTAGTTTCGGGATACAGCGTGGAAACAGGCCCTTCGGCCCACTGAAAGTAGGCATCTGCAGTTCTTTGTTTCTACGTTTACCATGATCTTTGTTTGGATCCTTCTAATCGGCAGCTTTAACTTAATTCACCAGGTCATCTGAACTTAAATCCCCAAATAATTTCCAGTTTGTCTTCTACACAAGTGAGTCTTATACACAAGGTTCAATCTTGCCACAACGTCTCAGATAGACACAAAATGCTGGAGTAACTCAGTGGGACAGGCAGCATCTCTGGAGAGAAGGAATGGGTGACGTTTCGGGTCGTGACCCTTCTTCTGACGGTATGAAAGGTTTGGAGAAGGGTCTTGATTCAATTTCAATTCCATTCAATTCAACATTTATTCCATGTCATTCGAACCTCAGTGAGGACCAAACGAAACTCCGTTTCCACAGCCATACAAACAAAGACAATTCCTACACGACACCCAAACAATTCAATTCACACAATCATCCATCACAGTGAATCTCCTCCTCACTGTGATGGAAGGCAAAGTCTTTTCTCTCCCCTGTGCACCATTTTTCTCCCGATGTTGAAGCCCCAGGTGGGCGATGTTTAGTCCCACGGCCAATTAAGGCAGCGCCGGGTGATGTACGGCCCCGCTCCAGGTCTAAATGTCACATAGTTGGAGCCCCCGGCAGGCGCTGGAATGTCCCGCGGACATTAAAGCTGCGCCGGGCGATGTACGGCCCCGCTCTGGGTCGTTCCAACCCCGCGGCACGGGCTGGTGAAGTTGCGTTGCGGGAGCTCCGAAAAGCGGTCTCCCACCCGGACCCGCGAGCTCCCGATATCACAGTCCAACGGTCTGCAGCTGGAGCCTCCGAGCTCCGGAGGTGGGCCGCAGCAGCGAGCCACCACCGCTCCCCACGTTCCGAGGCCGGCCAGCCCCACGACGGTGAGTCCGCAGCTCCGCAGGCTCCGCGATTGGTGCCCCCAGGTCGTTCCGGTTGGTGGCCACTCCACGGTGCTAGGCCCCAAGGACAATGGAGACCCGACAGGGAAATGGTCGGTTCTCCTGTGCAGGGAAGAGATTTTAAACGTTTCCCCCTCCCTCCCCCGCCCCCCCACATATACACAGTTAAAAACAGTATAAAAAAACACGAACAACTACATTTAACTTGACCCCGAAAAGTCACCCATTCCTTCTCTCCAGAGATGCTGCCTGTCCCGTTGAGTTACTCCAGCTTGTTGTATCTATCTTCGGTTTAAACCAGCATCTGCAGTTGCGTCCTTCACAATGGTTCAGATAATCCATTCCCCCTCAGGAATGTTATGCAGATATTTAAAGTCCTTTTGGCCAGTCTGCAACATTTTGAATGAATGAATGAGAGTGACTTTATTGTCACGTGTCCCGAGGTTCAGTGAAATGCTTTGTTTGCCTGCAGTCCACAGGTGTCGCCAGCTGTTGGCGGAAACAAATATTTTAAATGTATTTCTAAAATGTCCCCTTGATGTCGGCTTCCATCGTGTGTTCAACAACACATTTTAAATCAGCTACTTTGTGTTTTTTTTAAAACCCCTTCATCTTCCCATTGGTTCTTATGGGCCTGTCCCACGTAGGCAACTACAGACGACTAGTTTGTTGCCACATGTTCGCCGGTGGTTGCCGGGAGTCGTCTCCTCAGTCGTGCAAAAGGTCGTAGCGTCTTTCTGGTCGCCGCTAAATTTTCAACGTTGAACATTTTTCGCCGACGGTGGGGTTTGACGCCATTGGGCGTAGCTTGACCTCTCCTGACGTAGGTGCTGTCGTAGGTTGTCGCCGGTTTTTTAGCGACCTGCTACGACTATCAAACAATCGCCAAGTCGCACAGGCCCATTGCGCCTCATGTCCGAGTGGTGCCTTGAGTTGGATCCAATACTCCAGCTGTGGCCAACAAATTATTTGCACCAGATTGCTAAACCAACCCTGGTGCCCACTTGTATGTATTTACTGTTCTTTCCAGTCAGTGCATGGGAGGTTGGCTTGTCAAATTGCCTTTCAATTCACCACACCTACTTTGTACAGGGTCAGTGCAAGGTATTCAACGTTCTAGGCAGACGCCCGTAAAATGTAAGCCAATGGTTTTATTTAAAGAGAGGTGAGAGGTGTAGACCTACAGGGTCCCTTGCCCAGAGCAAGGGAATCGAGAACAAGAGAACATAGGTTTAAGTTGAGGGGGAAATATTTAATAGGAACCTGAGGGGTAATAGTTTTACACAGAGGGTGGTGGGTGTATGGAGTGAGCTGCCAGAGGAGGTAGTTGAGGCAGGTAGTTAAGAATCATTTAGACAGGTACATGGATAGGACAGGTTTTGAGGGATATGGGCCAAACGCAGGCGGGTGGGACAAGTGTAGATGTTGGTCGGTGTGGGCAGGTTGGGCTGAAGGGCCTGTTTCCACGGTGTATGACTCTATGACCCTTTTTGTTTTTCATTCTGCACAGTGATATTCCCATCTGCAGAATTTGCCATGACCCTGGAGACAAGGAGTGCCTGCTGTCTCCGTGTGAATGTTCAGGGACTTTGGGCACTGTCCATCGCAGCTGCCTGGAGCAGTGGCTGGCTGCATCGTGCTCCAGTCACTGTGAACTGTGCCACTTCGAGTTTACTCTGGAACGGATGTCAAGACCACTCTTAGAGGTAATACACACCGCAACCCCGGACTTCAGGAGATGAACACACCAGGTTCAATCGTGAGAGGATTGCTACCTCAGCATCCTCACACAAAGGTATCAATTTCCCTCCTGGGATAAATAAAGTTCTATCAAATCGTATCGTATCAGAGGTAAAGCCTCATACGTGGTGTAATGTCCACTCACTGTGTTTAACAAGCCAGCAAAGGAAATACGACAGAAGTGTAGGAAGGAACTGCAGATGCTGGTTTAAACCGAAGATAGACACAAAATGCTGGAGTAACTCGGCAGGACAGGCAGCATCTCTGGAGGACGTGGATAGGTGATATTTCGGGTCGAGACCACTCTTCAGACCGGAAAGGGTTTTGTGTTTCGAGATACAACATTGATCGCACATTCACGCTAGTTCGATGTGATCCCACTTTCACATGCCAGTTGAATCTCCTGGCAGCAGGTGCGTGTAATCCCAGTGGAGAGGTGCTTACTGCTGCCAGAGACACTATTAGTCACTGGTTGACCTGGAATTCACATGATCCAGCTCAAGACTGTGACCTAATCTCCACCACATGACTATCCCAATGCAATCAGTGGCTCAGGCACTGCTATCTGTTTACATTAGTTTAGTTTAGAGATACAGCGCGGAAACAGGCCTTTCGGCCCACTGCGTCCGCGCTGACCAGCGATCCCCGCACATTAACACTATCCTACACACACTAAGGACGATTTACATTTATAGCAGGCCAATTAACCTGCAAACCCACACGCCTTGGGTTGCGAGAGGAAAGCGGAGCACCCAGAGGAAACCCACACGGCCACAAGGAGAAATGGGAAAATTCCACACAGACAGCATCTGAGATTAGGATCCAACCCGGGTCTCTGGCGCCGTGAGGCTGCGCTCTACCAGCTGCGCCGTTACACCAATCACTGTGCTGTCTGCAAAAGGGTCCCGATCCACAAGGCCCATGTCTCGAGAGATACTGAGCATAAGAAGGAACTTATGAAGATGAAGGAACCAGAAGATGCTGGTTTACACTGAAGATAGACACACAATGCTGGAGTAACTCAGCGAGACAGGCAGCATCTATGGAGAAAAGGAATGGGTGATGTTTTGACTCTTTTGATTCTGAAGAAGGGTCTCAAACTGAAACGTCACCTATCCATGTTCTCCACAGATGCTGCCTGACCCGCTGAGTTACTCCAGCACTTGGTGACTTTATTGAAACGCTTTAACCTGCTTTGTGTATTGCAGTGGCTGAAGGATCCTGCACTACAACACAAGAGGAAGATGCTGTGTGGAGATATTATCTGTTTTCTCTTCATCACACCATTGGCGACTTTGTCGGGCTGGCTCTGTGTCCATGGAACGGTTGACCATTTTTACTTCAACAGTAGTATAGAAGCAGTGGGACTTCTCATTCTTTCTGCTGTGCTAATCACCATTTACATTCTCTGGACAACGGTAAGTACGCAGGTTGCACCTGTACACATGCCAAATGTATTTCATTTGAAGTCCAGGTCCACCACCGATTTTCCGGCACCTCCTTTAATCCGGACAAAATTACGAGAGTGCGCTTGAAGTCCCCCCTGGAAGTCCCCCCCGGAAACGTGTCCCTGGGCCAGGTGAGGCGGCCGATGTCGCCCTCATCGGGACTTCCGCGGCCGATCGGCGGGTGGAATATCCCCTCTGCGGCCGGGGCTCTGGAACTCCGGCCCGGCAACAGCCGGCATTCCGTTCCCATGGCCGACTTCCCAGACTGACTTTGCCGGTGGAATGTTCCGGAACCGTTGGTCTCCTCTCAGAGGCCGTGACCTCTGTTGGTCCGGCAACACGGATAATCCAGAAAGGCTCTGGAACCGAGGGTGCCGGGAAATCAGTGGTGGACGTGTATAGAGATATATCATAGGAACAGGCCCTTCGGCCCACCGAGCCCATGCCGACCAGCGATCACTTGTTCACACTCGTTCTATGTTATTCCACTTTTTCATCCACACCTTGCAATTTATAGAGGGCCAATAACAAGTGCAACTTGCAATCTCACGATCTTTATCTTGTCTACAGGCTTCGTTCCGATATCACATGCGTCTGTTGAAGGAGTGGAGGCGGACCAATCAGAAAGTTAAATTGCTTATTCCACATTCACAAGTGGTGGTGAACAACTTGCCGAGCCTTGTCGCCCCAAACGCAAGCATTATTGTTTCCAAAGAAACCATCGTCTGACTTCAGAAGGAACTGTCTTGAATCTTCTGCAGCTGGAAGAGGGACCAATCTTCCAAGTTACAGCAAATAATAATGCAAAAATGGGTTAAAAAGGTAGAACGAGCAATTAAATACCATGACCTTTCCATCAATACTGCTTGTTCTTAAATATTCTGCTACCTGACTGCAGACTATTCAGCATTATCATATAACAGCAAAAGAACAAAGATGAATATTAAAACTGGTGGTAAACTAATACTTCTTTGTACCTTCTATTCAGTTTTCCTCCTTGAGAGCTCTTGTGCTACTTGTCAAGGCTAATTACCTGAGCTGTCAGGTGTAAATAAAGCCTCTTTCTCATGGTGGAAATTACAAATACCACTCACAATGCTCTCTTACGTCTCTCTGTTAGACGACATCTGTTTAAGGTGAATCTTGCTGCATTAGATTCATTATCTGTTGTAGGTTTAGCAATGGTCAGAATGCCACTAAACCACACAACCTGTGGCACTATTGCAAGGTCGATTGTACGACACACACCGGCACTTTAAACAATGAGCAAAAACATTGGTAAAGGTCACCACAAAAATTAAAAACCCTAACTATACTTAGTTTGATAAATCATAAATGCAGAGGCTCAAAATATTATTTTAATATAAACTGAGAGAACATCTAACACAATGTTTAATCTTTCATTGTAATTTTGGTTTCAGTTTTTTTTGTGCAACAGTTTGATAAAATAATAAACATGTTGATTTTACTGCCTATTAAAATGTTGAGTAAAGATGGTGAAATTGATACCTTTGTGAAAGAATAAAATATATGTGGGACAGCTCAATATTTTGTGAATTTTAAGTGGAAAGTGTGAAATAGTTATTTTTAATAGCACGGGAATTTAAAGAGTAAAATTTTCAATTTCAAATCATTGTTTAGACTGGAAAACAAATTCTTTAATCCAAATATTCCAGCTATAGCTGACATGGATCAGGTTTAGATCATAGAGATAAACTGTAGGCTTTCCGACATTAAAAGTAATTTAATGTATTCCCTCCTCTCTCCTCTCCCCCCTCTCCTCTCCTTTCCCAAAAGCTCTAGAGTAACTCAATGGGTCAGGCAGCATCTCTGGGGAAAGCCCACGCAGGTCACGGGGAGAACGTGCAGGCTCTGTGCCGACAGCGCCCATGGTCGGAGTCTCACCCGGGTCTCTGAAGTTGTGAAGCAGCAACTCTACTGCTATGCCACTGTTTACTGGTGCCCCCTTCCCCCCCTAATCAAACTGAAGAAGGGTCTCGACCTGAAACGTCGCCCATTCCTTCTCTCCAGAGATACTGTCTCACCCGCTGAGTTACTCCAGTATTTTGTGTCTACCTTCGATTTAACCAGCATCTGCAGTTCTTTCTTACACATGAAGCCATGCCAAACTGATCTTATTTACCTGCTCGTGATCTATATCTCTCTATCCCTCCATGTGCCTTTCTACAAGTCTTTTGAACACCACTATCGTATCTGCCTCCACCACCACTGGCAGTGTGTTCCAGGCCCCCTCCATCCTCTGTGTAAAAACTTGTCCCACACTTCTCCCTTCAACTTTCCCCAACAGGCGGGGCTTAAGCAATTCCCCCATCAATCAACCAACCAATGACTGAGTTTTATCCAATGCCCATAATCACTATGTAACCATCCCCCATTCGCTGTGTCCTATGGAGTAGATGGTATTAGCTTTAAGGAGAGGTTGGACAAATGTGCATGGCTTTGGTGTGTCAGAGACCTGCGAGTAATGAATAAAATATGAGTGGTTTAGCATATGAAGATCAACATTGTCATCTAAGTGGCTTTTAAACAGACACATGGATATGTGTGGATGTTGGGACTTGGAGCACGTGTAGCAGAGGAGAGTAGTGGTACTTGGCCCCATGTTTGGCATGGACATTGTGGGCCTGTTCCTGTGTTCTATAGAAATTAGGCTTCTTTTATTGGGAAACGTTGGTGCTTTTTATTTCCTTTGCACTATAAACAGACGTGTTTTCTCAGTAAATTTACTTTAATAGTTAAAGGACAGTTTTCTGAATTCTAGCAAAATGTGTGTGTTTGTATGTGTGCATGTGTGTCTATGTACGTGTGTGTGTGCAAGCACACGTGTGTGTGCACATGTTTTTGTGAGTGTTTATATATGTGTGTATGGGTGTGCATGCGTGTGAGTGTGTATGTACATGTGTGTGTGTGTGTGTGTATGTACATGTGTGTGTGTGTGTGTATGTACATGCGTGCGTACGTGCGAGTGTATGTAAGTGTGTGTATGTGTGTGAGTACGCGTGTGAGTGTGTGTATGTGACTGTGAGGAAGTTATTTTCTGTTCATTTTCTTTTAATCCAAGGCTTGTAGGGATGTGAGTGGCGAGCTCAGGGGTCAAATGACCTGCTGACAATTTTAAAAACATTGCAAGGAAGCGAGGAAAAAAAGAGAAAAATAGGTGTCATTTAAACAAAGAATTGTTTTCTGATCTTAAACCCACTAGGAAGACTGTAACCCTGATTTAATCAGGAGACCTTGAATCTTCAAACAAGAAAACTAGTCAAACATAGGGATAAAATGTGTGTGGTCACGGTGGCGCAGCGGTAGAGTTGCTGCCTTACAGCGAATGCAGCGCCGGACACCCGGGTTCGATCCCAACTACGGGTGCTGTCTGTACGGAGTTTGTACGTTCTCCCCGTGACCTGTGTGGGTTTTCACCGGGTGCTCCGGTTTCCTCCCACAATCCAAAGACGTGCAAGTTCTGTAAATTGTCCCGAGTGTGTAGGATAGAGCTGGTGTACAGGTGATTGCTGGACAACATGGACTCAGTGGGCCGAAGGGCCTGTTTCCACACTGTATCACAAAGCTAAAAAAAAACCAATTAACCGGTTCTTCAGAACCGTGGTTCCCCTTTAAGACAGTGAATAACTTGCTGTTGAGTTATGAAATATTTTGAACAATGACTTGTTATTAAGTTTAAATTCTACTCTGGCAGTCAGTATTGACAATGATCCATGAGAAATTTTGGACCTGAAGAAAATACATGAATCTAATTACGGCAAGATGCAGGGAAAGGAGAGACATGGACTATGTGGACGCATATGAGATTAGTGTACCTTGGCAGTATATGTAATCGTGAGCCGAAGGGCCTGCTCCTGTGCTGTTCCTTTCAGTACTATGTGGAATAGGTCTCTCCTTCGAGCTTGGCATACAATTTCAAAGCGGTTGGGCTTAATTGGCAATTGAGATCAGGCAAGAAAGAAAAAAAAACATATCCCCTCAGATTGGCAATGATCAACAAAGTTGTTGAAGCAACTCAGTTGATTTCTCCCCACTAAATTTGAGGTACGTGTACACACAGGCTAACATGATACATGATATAAGATACAACCGCTACTTCAAGTTTCAAGTCTGTATTTGTTCATGAACAGCAGTCGCGAGTTGAATAGACTTTTAAAATGCAATTTATATGATTTATTCGCAGGAACAATAGATGCATCAAAATCATTAGATTCTAACCTTAAATCAGAACAGCAGTAAAAATGAATTTGTACAACCCAGACACGTAATTGGGAGGGGAAAAAAAAAAAGAGTAAAAAGTTGAGATTTTGGTCAGTAATAGTTAGCAGACGAGCAAAACAAACGTGAGAACAGGGTGAAAATAAAACACTTGCATTTAACCATTTATTCCCATTGTAACAAGCTAAGTGGAGCTTTACGGAAGTGTGGTCTGTCTCCGAAATCGACCTCAATGGAATGGATTTCAGAAGGAGACTTCATAAGGGGTTTACACTACCTACCATACAGTGTTTGTTAGCCCTACAGATCAAGTTTTCATTCTAGCATTGATATCTGAAAAAAAAGTCATTGAAAAAATAATAGCAATTTAATAAATCTTGATTTTAACATGACATAAATAATTTTAACAAAAGAATGAATTGCACACGGCTGTGTAGGAAGGAACTGCAGATGCCGGTTTGCACTGAAGACAGGCACAAAATGCTGGAGTAACTCAGCGGGACAGGCAACATCTCTGGATAGAAGGAATGGGTATCGTTTCGGGTTGAGACCTTTCTTCAGACTGATTGAAGGTTCTGAAGCAGGGTATGGACCCTAATTCCTCCGCCCCAGAGATGCTACATGTACCCACTGAGTTACTCCAGCATTTTGTGTCTATCTTCAAATGAATTGTACACATCTAAAGCAATTTCTAAATATCAGAAACAAAAGTAAAATTAGTGACTCAAAACACTTTTAAAGATCACTTCTATTAAATGTTAAGAGTTTCTGCACAATTTCTCCAGAGTTTATCATGTTTCTGCCAAAGCAATTAACATTTTACTATACATATATCATATTTATTTACACAGATGCCTAAATGAATTAAGTAAAGAAAACTGCAGTGTTTCAACAAAATTCCATGGGGCAGTGAGCTCGTTATAGAGAACATCACACTGACGCGGAGTTATTTGGAGAGATCAATTTCTCTCGTTTTCAAAATGAAAAGATTGACAGTTTATATTAAGCAGAAACAATTTAGATTGGTGTAGAGTTGATTCCATTCCAAGTCTTCAATGTAATTGAACCAACATTGGATTTATGAAGTTTCAAATCAAGGCATCCAAAATACACTGCTGTTATCTTCATAAATAAACAAGACCTCTTCAAAATTAGTAATTGAAGTATAAATTAAATAGATTTTATTTTAAGTAGAATGTGAAACCTTCATTTTTATTCACACCCTAGCCAACTCAACTACTGAGTCATGTAGGAAGGAACTGCAGGTGCTGATTTAAACTGAAGATAGACACAAAATACTGGAGTAACTCAGCAGGACAGGCAGCATCTCTGGAGCGAAGGAAAGTGTGACGTTTCGGGGAAGGGTCTCGACCTGAAACATCACCCTTTCCTTCTCTCCAGAGATGCTGCCTGTCCCGCTGAGTTACTCCAGCATTTTGTGTCTACCTTCAATTACTGAGTCCTTGCATTTTCAAAAGGTGCGTGAAGAACAGTGGATATTTACCATTGTAGGGTTTGGAATCAACAGAAACCATCTGATGATATGATTATTTCACTTAAAGTGCCACTTGTAATAAGCAGTTTTTTAATTTAAATGCATTTCTGATAAAATAGATATTTCAGCATTCCAAGTCAGTTACATTCAATAATCATTAAAGTGAACTTGTGACTATTATGTTCATCTGCTGGAGGATTCTTCACTGACGTCACATTATGGTGCACCCCGAGTCTTCATTCCCAGCATGACTCTGGAAACCAAGTAGAGTGTTGTCATTCAATAGTTTACTTTAATTTAGTTTTAGAGGTACAGCATAGAAACAGGCCCTTCGGCCCACCGAGTCCGTGCCAACCAGCCATCACCCCGCACACTAGCACTATCCCAACACACTAGGGACAATTTACAGTTTTACCCAAGCCGATTAACCAACAAGCCCGCATGTCTTTGGAGTGTGGGAGGAAACCGGAGCACCCGGAGAAAACCCACGTGGTCACAATAGACAATAGGTGCAGGAGTAGGCCATTCGGCCCTTCGAGCCAGCACCGCCATTCAATGTGATCATGGCTGATCATCCCCAGTCAGTACCTCGTTCCTGCCTTCTCCCCATATCCCCTGACTCCGCTATTTTTAAGTGCCCTAACTAACTCTCTCTTGAAAGCATCCAGAGAACCTGCCTCAACCGCCCTCTGAGGCAGACTCGTAACTCTCTGTGTGAAAAAGTGTTTCCTCGTCTCCGTTCTAAATGGCTTACCCCTTATTCTTAAACTGTGTGTGGCCCCTGGTACTGGACTCCCCCAACATTGGGAACATGTTTCCTGCCTCTAGCATGTCCAAACCCTTAATAATCTTATATGTTTCAATAAGATTCCCTCTCATCCTTCTAAACTCCAGAGTGTACAAGTCACAGGGAGAACCTGCAAACTCCGTACAGACAGCACCCGTAGTCAGGATGGAACCCGGGTCTCTGGAGTTGTGAGGCAGCAACTCTACCTCTGCACCACCGTGCCACCCACCAACATCTGTCCAATGAACTCCCATATTCTATCAAGATCAAACTCTTGGTCCCTCTTCGCTGAGTTCCTGCATGCTCCCATTACTCACGATCGCAAACATTTCAGGCAATTCTATCAACCTCTTCCTTTCATTTAATACCATCTTTAACTCATTTGGGGAAGTTAGTTTTTGCAATTTATGCATTATTTCTTAAGATGCTGCCAGCTGTCAAATAGTTCAATCTATTTTCCACTGTCATTCACCACCAATCTCCATGTGGTTTATTTTATTTAGGATTAGAACTCCAGTTTCTGATGGAATTATATAGGTCAATGAAATTCTATTTTGCCATTCTTATTGTGTTAAATGGAATTATTGCCCTTTTTCTGCTTGGTTCCTCAATATATTGATTTTAAAACATCATCTTATTATTTTCAATATTCATATATATTCAACATTCATATTTTTAATGAATTTATGCTCCCTCTCATTGTTGTTCATTTAAAGTGTTCAGTCCACGTCTTTCCCCCATCAATACCATATTAATGGTCTCACTGATTTCCAATTACCTGATCTTTGCCTTGCCCAATATTACAACTGCTATTTGATGTCCCTAAAATAATTCAGAATAATGGAGTCCAGAACCAGGGGTCACAGTTCAAGAATAAGGGGTAGGCCATTTAGGACTGAGATGAGGAAAAACTTTTTCACCCAGAGAGTTGTGAATCTGTGGAATTCTCTGCCACTGAAGGCAGTGGAGGCCAATTCACTTGCTGTTTTCAAGAGAGAGTTAGAATTAGCTCTTAGGGCTAACCGAATCAAGGTATATGGGGAGGAGGCAGGAACAGGGTACTGATTCTGGATGATCAGCCATGATCACATTGAATGGTTTTGCTGGTTCGAAGGGCTGAATGACCTACTCGTGCACCTATTTTCTATGTTTTTATGTAATTCCTGAGTGCTTTGGCCATTGCAATTTCTTTAGATCCAAATTGATTCTAATTCTCTGATAAGATCATCCTAACCAAGATCATTTCTTACCACCGCATTGTTTTCCCCACCCCCCCCCCCCCCCCCTTTATTAATAATGCTACAAAATTTCCTTTCTCATTTTTGCCTGTATCTAAACTAACTTTCTTTGAGTCTCCCTCTCCCAGCTTTGCCCCCTCTCAACCATATTTCTGCTATGGTCATTTTGTCGTTCTAGTGACCTTTGAGTATGTCATTAGTTTATCCAACTTGTTGTGAATGCTCCAAGCATTTCGAAGACTATTTTGCCACGTCTTTGCTTGTATTCATTTTGCTTCCTATTTTTCTCGCCTTCCAATTGCTGTATTTCATTCTTCCTGTATTTCCCCTCATGGTTCCCATTTCCTTGCCAAAGAGAATACTCAACAAAAGTTTAAGAAGGAACTGCAGATGCTGGAAAAATTGAAAGTAGACAAAAAATGCTGGAGAAGCTCAGCGGGTGAGGCAGCATCTGTGGGGAAAAGGAGCAGGCGACGTTATGGGTCTCGACCTACTCCTCTTCTCCACAGGTGCTGCCTCACTCAAAGAAAGTTAATATTTTGAGAGAACAGGCAAAAATAAAGAGATATTTTGTAGCTTTATTAATAAGCAATGCCGTAGCAAGAGATGATCTTGGCTGGGATGATCTTATCAGAGAATTAGAATCAATGTGGATGAAGCTAAGAAATAGCAAATGGCTAAAGCGCTCATAGTTCCCTATAATACCTGTCCCCCTTTCCCACCAAAGGATGTTGAGTGTTCAGAGCGAGATGCAATGCATTCAATTGGTACAGATACCATCTGCCCACAAACTAGGTCTAATGCTCACACTCCTGCACTATTTTTTCCAGCTAGGTATTTATTTGCTCTTTCTGTATATTAGTGTTTGGCACTGGAGATATTGCTGAAATGAATGCCCTTGATATCCTAGGTAGACAAAAATGCTGGAGAAACTCAGCGGGTGAGGCAGCATCTATGGAGCGAAGGAATAGGTGATGAAGGAATAGGTTGCCTCACCCGCTGAGTTTCTCCAGCATTTTTGTCTACCTTCGATTTTTCCAGCATCTGCAGTTTCTTCTTAAACGCCCCTTTATATCCTGATTTTTTAATTACTTTCATCACCATTAAACTACAGGAGCTCATTCATCCATTTACCCGTGTCGATGGTCTCAATACTGATGACTGAATAGAGTCCCAATAGAGGAAACAGAAGCATCCTACCTGCAACTAGAGGGCTGTAATGACTTGCTATCTACTTCAGTGAAGACCCTTTGACTATCTTCAATTAGACAAAGATAGGCACAAAAAGCTGGAGTAACTCAGCAGGTCAGGCAGGCAGCATCTCTATAGGAAAGGATCTATAGAGAAGTTTCTGGTTGAGAATCTTCTTCAAGTAGATACGGATGAGGTGGCGGTTTTGAATGGCAGATGGGGGGACAAAGCCATGCTATGACAAGGACACAAAAAGATGTCAAATAAGGAGAGAAGTGGGCAAAATATGAAGCTGGAGGAAGGAAGTGAGAAGGAAGGGGGCGGGGTGGAGGAATTAAATTGTAACCGGATAGTTATGCGGAAAATGAAAGTGAAAATGTTTAGACACGTTGCCTGACAGAAGGTGGGGAAGGATCTCATTCGGAAAAAGAAATGATGATAAAAGATTTGGCTCAGAACAGTGTGGAAGATTCCTTTAATACAAAGAAAGATGAGTAACTGAAATGATATTTACCACAAATGTAACAAATTTATAAATGCTGGCCTTCTTCTTCTTATCTCAAAACAATTGTGATTATTTAAGCTGATTAAAAGGTGGTCTTTCATTCTAACCCCATAAATACTTGGACTTATTTAAACTGTCGGAATGCAGGGAAGATGTTCCTATTGACGATTCCAGGACCAGTTCAGTGTAGTTTATTGTCACGTGTACTAAGGTACAATGAAAAGCTTTTGTTGGCTGAGCAAAAGAGTTATTTTTAACATCAGAGACCAGTGCTGATCTGTTCACTTGCCAAGAGTGGTGGTATTTGCATCAATCAGTGCCTCCCCACAAATGAACTAGATGGGTTTGGGAATGAGAATCCTTTGCGGGGCTGGAAGAGACAGTAAGACTGCACTATGAGGAGCTGCCATGGACTCGATGGGCTGAATGGCCGCCTCCTCCTCCACCAGAACAATTCTACTCATTGGAGATTTGTATTAAACAAAACCACACAGATGATTAGTTGTAAAAGTGCCCACAATGCAGAACAGTGCAAAGAACAGGCAGCTTATTGACTTTTTAGTTTCCATTTAAGTTGTGGCTTTCAAATATTCAGGATTTCACAAGTGCACCAAGACCAAGGAAATACTTTTGGAATGTCGTAATACAGGCGATTGCTGAAGCCAAGGTTTGGCAAACGCCAATGAGAAATGTCCAGGTGACAATTTTAGGAATGTTCACTCCCGTGGAATGTTGGCAAGGAGACCGGGAATATCTCCCACATCATTTTAAACAGTGACTATATATTTTTACAAGTCTGGGCCAGATCTTGAACATCTCAACTAAAGAGACTGGACCTCCGACTGACCTGAACCCAGGCTGTCCCACAAAGAGGGCAGAACATCAATACAAGCCTTGAATGGCAACAAGGATGGGCTAGACATGTGGATGGAACGAAGAGGAGAGAGGATGAGTTCAGTGATCCTGGAAGGAATGACAATGGACAATAGACAATAGGTGCAGGTGTAGGCCAATTCGGCCCTTCGAGCCAGCACCGCCATTCACTGATCATGGCTGATCACAGTGAATGTACTAGGATGAAAGACTATAAAGCTTTTCTCCATGTATAGGGAGGAACTACAGATGCTGGTTTACAGCGAAGATAGACACAAAATGCTGGAGTCTCTGTGGGTCAGACAACATGTGTAGAAAGGAACTGCTGAAGTTGGTCTAAACTGGAGATAGATAAAAAAGGTGGAGTAACTCAGTGGGTCAGACAACATCTGTGGAGAGAAGGATTGGGTGACGTTTCATGTCGAGACCCTTCTTCAGAATGAGAGTCAGGGGAGAGGGAGTCTCGAGATATGGAAGGGTAAGGTGTAAAAGGACATCTCAATCTCAAACATGATATCAACAGCAGTCAACCTGCGTAATTCACATGTACAACAAGTTCTGTGGCTCCCTTCACAGTCTGGAAGCCCAGGCTACAAGCCACTTTGATCATTGGGAAGACACAACAGAGACTTCTGGAGTCTAGGTGCCTGGACAGCCAGCAAACATGCAGGAGATGAATACAGCTGGAGTCCAGAATGGCAGCTCGCTCTCTGCCAAGATCATCAGAAGTAAAACTGAAAGGGAGACAACTCAAATAAAAAAATCACTGTTGTCCTCAGACAGGAGAAGAAATGGGCCATGTTATATAAACTATTACAAAATGAAATCAGATTTCTGAATAAACTCCTTCACCTAAATCATAGTCTAAACATGAAAATGTGGCAGAATCTATTGAATAGGATGTTTATACAACTGGTGAACAGGACATCAGGCAACGCGAATCCATCATTTGTTACTAGTTAGCGTTACTCATTATGGAACCATGTCTTCTCTCCACCATTTGTATTATTTCCACCAGTGATTGCAGCCCCGGCAGGCTGCCAGAAATAATGTCGAATGTGTTCATACACCAGATCAGCTTCCTTGTTTAATCACTGCTGCAGTTGTTCACACCTCACCTACCTTCTCGTTCAAAGGTGAGAGTGTGACTTCCAAGCCAAGCAGTCAAGCTTGAGTAGCAACAAGAAATCCATAGAATGAAACCAGACTTTCACCCCATCCCCCTCCCCCGTCATGGATCTGCTGCTGTAAAAAAAAACTCTCAACCTTTCACGAATGTCAGATTCAACTTGGCGCGTTTTACAGCACTGGGTGGAAGCACTCTTGCGGAAACAAGGAACTGCAGATGCTGGTTTACCAAGGAGAGATGAAAAATGCTGGAGTAACTCAGTGGGTCAGGCAGCAAAACGCTGGAGTAACTGAAGGAGTTTGAAGAAGGGTCTCGACACAAAACATCATCTATCCATATTCGCCAGAGATGCTGTCTGACCCAATGAGTTACTCCAGCACTCTGTGAAATGTCACCTATCCATGTTCTCCACAGATGCTGCCTGACCCGTTGAGTTACTCCAGCACTCTGTGAAACGTCACCTATCCATGTTCTCCAGAGATGCTGCCTGACCCGTTGAGTTACTCCAGCACTCTGTGAAACGTCACCTATCCATGTTCTCCACAGATGCTGCCTGACCCGCTGAGTTACTCCAGCACTCTGTGAAACGTCACCTATCCATGTTCTCCACAGATGCTGCCTGACCCGCTGAGTTACTCCAGCACTGTGTCCTTTATTGAGCCGCTTGCTGAGTTTGCCCCTTGGTCAGGGTTGGTAGACAGGTGGTGTGACATTGGTCCCGCACTCCATGTGAAGTCCAACAAGAGATGGTGATCACGTGGTATCTGAGAATCCGCCTTTCCCCCTGCACATTGGTCTAATCTTCCTACATTTCACGAGCCATGTGTAGGTGTGCAGAGGAGAGAAAGCAGCTGGCTGATGGGGTGGACAGAAGAGGCCAGGGAGGGTTGAGGAGGCTCGGTGGACCGTGGGACCGGGAGAGAGCTGGAGATGTCAGACACCAGGAGCAAGGGCCAGTAGGAGGGTGAACCAGAGTAATGTCTCCAGCATTTCAAGGTCAGCTGCCGGTGGTGCCCCGGGACACAAAGACGGCCGGACAATGAGATGGACGTTGGTTCCTGGGAAATGCTCCTGTACATCGAGCGTGCAGGCCGACCGGACTTTGGACATGGCAACAGTTCGGTGGCGCCCACATGTGTAAATGTGTAAAACAAACTTCACTGTGCAGTCACACATGTGATGTATAAAGCATCACTACGCCATCGTGTAGGAAGGAACTGCAGATGCTGGTTTACACCGAAGATAGATGTAAAATGCTGGAATAACTCAGTGAGACAGGCAGCATCTCTGGAATGGGAGACATCGACCTGAAGCGTCACACATTCCTTCTCTCCAGAGATGCTGCCTGTCCCGCTGAGTTACTCTAGCATTTTGTATCTACCATCATTGAACCAATGATCCCAGCAATGGAGACCATTTGCTTACGGTGAGATTTACGAATGAAATCAGTGGAATTTGGAATGTTTTTTAATCACTAATTTATAATGGAATCAAAACACTTTGAAACCACATTTCCACCAGCCACACTGCTGCTCTGTCGGACTGACAATCCATGATATGCAATTAGATAGAAAATTATACTCTGGCTTTTCAATCTTTGCTTTAGATTTTAATTCCCCAATGATTGGGATGGAAACAAACAGATACCCGATTCAAAATTGATCGTAAAACACCCCGAGAGTTGTGAATCTGTGGAATTCTCTGCCACAGAAGGCAGTGGAGGCCAATTCTCTTGGATGTTTTTCAAGAGAGAGTTATATTTAGCTCTTAGGGCTAACGGAATCAAGAGATATGGGGAGAAAGCAGGAATGGGGTACTGATTTTGGATGATCTGCCATGGTCATATTGAATGGCGGTGCTGGCTCAAAGGGCCGAATGGCCTACTTCTGCACCTATTTTCTATGTTTCTATGTAATGCGTCAGTGAGAGTTGCTTTATCCCAGTCATGGATTACTGAGTTTCCCAATCAATTAACAATGCTCAACAGGCCCAACCATGTTCAATGTGGAAGGAAGGAACTGCAGATGTTGATTTAAACCAAAGATAGACACAAAAAGCTGGAGTAACTGAGCGGGACAGGCAGCATCTCTGGAGAGATGGAATGGGTGACGTTTCGAGTCGAGACCCTTCTTCAGACTGAGAGTCAAGGGAAAGGGAAACAAAATATATAGACGGTACATAGAACAAATGAAGAAAGATATGCATGTAGCAACGATGATCAAGGAAGGGGTGGGGCCCACAATGGTCCATTGTTGGCTGTGGGCTAGATGGAAACGAATTATGCAGACAATGAAACTCAACAGACGACAGTGAAACTAGTACAATGACAAGTGGGGGGGCAGGGACGGAGAGAGAGGGGATGCAAGGGCTATTTGAAGTTAGAGAAGTCAATGATCATACCGCTGGGGTGTCAGCGGCCCAAACAAAATATGTGGTGCTCTTCCTCCAATTTGCGTTCATCAATTTATTTATGTTACTCTAGAAGCAGCTACTATCTATCTATTCTACACATTAGCGACAATTTACAGAAGCCAGTTAACCTTCAAACATAGAAACATAGAAAATAGGTGCAGGAGGAGGTCATTAGGGCCCTTTGAGCCAGCACCGCCATTCAATATGATCATGGATGATCATCCAGAATCAGTACCCTGTTCCAGCTTTCTCCCCATATCAGTCTTTGGAATGGCGGGAGGTTGGGGGTGGGTGAACTGGAGCACCCAGAGAAAACCCATGCACGTCACGGGGAGAACGTACAAACTCCATACAGACAGCACCTGTAGTCGGGATCGACAGTTTGCATTATTAAAACACTTCATGATTTTGAACAGCTCAGTTTCCTGTCACTCCCATTGAATATCCTCTTCCTGGCACCAATCTAGTAAACCTCTGCATCTACCGCAGCGGCTGGTCACTCCACCTACGATGCAGTCATTTGCCCTGGGAAGGTGACTTGAAGACTAACTGCGCGGATGACACAAACACCTTGTGATGCCAAGTCTATTTATTGCTCAGTTTTACTCCCAAATAGAAATACTGTTTTGGATCAATTGCTCGTTTTCCACTGCATTAGACACTAAAATGGTGGTTGATATATTTAATCTATTTTGCACACGCATTCGACGCATTATTCCATTTGTTTTGCATAGAAATATATTCTCAGGGCACTTTAGGCTTGCATTTTGTCCAACAGGTGATGAGGTTTTGAACATTCATACCGTTGCACTATATTCAAGTCCACTTGTGTCCTCAACAGGACCTTCAGGCTCCTCTTCCCTAGATTTCCCTTCCAATGTTCCAGGAATTTGCACGGCAGTCCAAGTAGACATCTCCTGTAGAATCAACATCAGTGTTAGTTGCAAAAGGGATCCTCGGCCAAAACTCTTGTAATCATCAGAGCCATGACAAGACTGATGGGGCTCCCTCAATATGTTATTATGCCGAATCTCAACATTTTGTTAAATTATTCTACAGGAATTCCTCTGTTTTATATTCATCGATGGACGGGAGGCTTATTTCCATCGATAGCTGCCTGTCACGGCAGATTTATAATGTAATTTTAGTTTTAAAAATGTAACTCTGGCCTTGAGCAATTCATTCATACACCACAATATTTATTCGCAGACATCAAATTATGCGAAGGAATTACATATTAGGAATTGCATAACTTCTCAACCATTTGTTTCTCTTTGTAGAAATTCGCAACCTTTACAAATATTTTTTTCCATGACTTAATGACCGTGGTAAATAAAACAGGCTTCTTGTACAAGTTATCCAATAAATATTAAACTTGTCTCCAGCAAATTGATTTTGCATCAAAACTTACTTTCTAGAGCAACCTCTCTGGTCAGTTGCCCTAATAGTCTACTTGATACAATCTAAATTGTATTTGACAGTGTTGCAATCATGTGCTTCAGTATGGTTAACCAAGTCATAAATATATGGGGAAAAAAAATGTGTATGTCATGTGAAAAAGTGGAACCCAAAAATGGCACACAAAAACCTATCAGAAAATATTGCAGGATTCAAGATTCAAATTAATAGCCCTCCTCTGTCTGACAGAAGGTAAAAACTCATCCATCTCTTCAAATGAGGCATTATTGCTTTGAATATCCAACTAAGTCAGGTCTAATTTACAAGGGCTTATTTTAAACTAAAAGGCAAACAATTATGGCAATTTTTAGAAAATAGTGACGTGATGTAAACTGTACCTTCTGCACAAATTCAATTGTTATTTTCCAGCTGCTTTAGACATTAGTTTCCAGAATTTTGGACAGCCAGAACTTATAGACAATAGACAGACAAAAGGTGCAGGAGTGGGCCATTCGGCCCTTCAAACCAGCACCGCCATTCAATGTGATCATGGCTGATCATCCCCAATCAGTACCCCGTTCCTGCCTTCTCCCCATATCCCCTGACTTCGCTATTTTTAAGAGCCCTATCTAGCTCTCTCTTGAAATCCAGAGAACCGGCCTCCACCGCCCTCTGAGGCAGAGAATTCCACAGACAACTTTTTGTTCATACTTGGTAAAAGCTATCTCCTTCCCACATCCCACACCAAAATAAATGCCTGATGATATCTCGGGCTTCTCCTTTTAACAATCTGTGAGATAGCATGCTGATTAAACATAGCTTTTTCATGTGAAACTTTTGACTATATTTCTCCAGTTTGATTAATGCCTCGTGGAACTCCCCATGTAATATTTGCCCCCCTGCCGCGCGGCTGTCATCTAGTGAGGGTGGGAACAACTACCTCAACGTTACACTGAGTCCGTCACATAATCTCACCACCAGGCAAAAAACAAATAAAACAGGAACCAGGCAGAACATTTGTTAAAGAATTGACTCAGGACAACTGCATTGATATGTCCTCAGCAAAGCCTTCATGCACTTCAATACAGCAATTACATTTGTAAAGGATTCTGTCAAACACTTTATGACCCCCATTAAAATGCCAACAAAAATGATAAGTCTGTTGGGACACTAAGTGAGTGTTATGCCACACTAAATTTAGTGATTGACAAAGTGGGCATTAAAATGGGACAGCACAACTTACAGTACTTAAGATGGACTACTATATACCTCATTGGACCCTTGCACAATCCTGGATCAGACGTTGCTGGCTTTACCTTCTCCTATCATGTATCTATACACTGTAAATGGGTTGATTGTAATCATGTATTTTGTCTTTCCATTGACTGGATAGTACGCAACAAAAGCTTTTCACTGTACCTCGGTACACGTGACAATATTGTAGACGTGAACTGAGTTACTGTTTAGTTACAGTGCACACATTCACATCTGGCATTTACATCAACATGCAGTGGGACAATCTACCAGTTTGTGGACTCACCACTCCAGTGGCGTTGAGAAGGACCAGTCTCACATCATCTCCACTTCCCCACGATCTCTGTTCCTTCCACACTAAGTCTACTGAAGAGCACGAGGCACCATCGTGATTTGCAGCCCAGATCTGGATAAGATCATAGTTACATTAAATGATGTTTCATCAAGATTTGGCACACAACATGTATAACAATGGGACGCAAGGAACTGCAGATGCTGGAATCTTGAGTAAAACACAGAGTGCTGGAGGAACACAGCAACTGTGGTAGGAATGGATTGGTGATGTTTTGGGTCAGGATCCTTCTTCAGACTGATTGTAGTAAAGGGAAGAAAACCGGAAAAGAGGTGGGGACAGGACACAGCTGACAAGTGCTAGAATATAAAATATATATATACACAAAATGCTGGAGTAACTCAGCGGGTCAGGCAGCATCTCTGGAGAATATGGATAGATAACGTTTCAGGTCGGGCCACTTCTACAGATGCGACTTCAGTCTGAAGAAAGGTCACAACCCCAAACGTCACCTATCCATGTTCTCCACAGACGGGCAGCATCTCTGGAGAAAAGGAATAGGTGACGTTTCGGGTCGAGACCCTTACGGGTCTCAACCCGAAACGCCACCTATCCCTTTTCTCCAGAGATGTTATGTGACCCGCTGAGTTACTCCAGCACTCTGTGAAACGTCGCCTATCCATGTTCTCCACAGATGTTGCCTGACCCGCTGAGTTACTCCAGCACTCTGTACCCTATTATTTGTTCAGCTGGTAACTTTTCCAATATTACACCCAGGCAGCATTCAAGGCAACTCCGTGGGGTTGACGGGAGGACATGTACAAACTATGACTGCATTCATGGCCATAGTTATTTATCTTTACACAGGGATGCGGTGCACGTGATGGGGAGGAAGTGACGATTAATGGATCAGGGGTGGACGATATGGCCGATATCGCTGAAAGGATTTAAACACAAAAGGTGCTGTTTGGGAGCAAATGTTTTATAACTTCCTGTTGTAGTGAGTTTGTAAGCTGCTTGTCGATCATTGGATCATGCACAATGATTTGATTAGTGCAGGTGGAGAGAAGGCAGGAGAATGGGGTTAGGAGGGGAGATCGATCAGCCATGATTGAATGGCAGAGTAGACTTGATGGGCTGAATGGCCTAATTCTGTTCCTATCACTTATGACCTTATGAAATTACTAAATTTCCAGATGCATACTTACAGTCACAGTTTGTTTGGCTTTAAGGGTAAAATGTGCAGGGAATCTGTACACAATCTGTGTCAAATCTTCAAATTTCCTCCTTATCATCCACCCTTTTAATGGCTGATCCTACAAATATAAGAAGCAAATTATTTGTCAAGTATTTAAAAAGTAACACATTTTATCAAATAGATCGGCACGGTGGCGCAGCGGTAGAGTTGCTGCCTCACAGCGCCACAGACCTGGGTTCGATCCCGACTACGGGTGTTTGTACCTTCTCTCTGTGGCTGCGTTTTCTCCGGGTGCTCTGGTTTCTTCCCACCCTCCAAAGACATACAGGTTTGTAGGTTAATCGGCTTGGGTGAAAGTGTAAATTGTCCCGAGTGTGTAGGATAGTGCTAGTGTACAGGGATCGCTATTCGGAGCCAATTTCATGGGTTGAAGAGCCTATTTCCCTGCTATATCGCTGTAAATAAACTAAACTCAGTGGGTCAGGCAGCATCTATGTAGAACGTGGATAGGGGACATTTGGGGTTGGGACCTTTCTTCAGACTGAAGTGGCATCTGAAGAAGGGTCCAGGACAGATTTGGGCTGGCAACAGATGCTATTATTCCAATTTGTGTGTGTTCTCTCTCTGACAATGGAGGAGGCCCAGGACAGAAAGGTCAGGGTGGGAATTGGAAGGGCAGTTAAAACCCAAGGTAACTGGGAAGTCCAGTAGGCGTTGGTGGACCATCATCCCCATCCTCTCCACCTCCACTTCCTCTTTCATTTCCTTTGAACTGTTCAGTCTCACGAGCCTGTCAACTCCAGTCTGATTGTCCTGTCATTTACCAACGCGTGGGATAATTTACAGCAGTCAGTTATCCCGTTTATCTACCTAACAACCAGCCTGTCTTTGAGATGTGAGAAGAAACTGGAGCTCCATGGAAGTCCTTGCAGAAACAGGGTGACTGTCCAGGCTCCCTGTAGCTAGCATCCAAACTCAACATCAAACTCAGGCGACAGTAGCCACACTCAATCCAAGTTGACTTATCTGACTTTAACACTGAGAATGAATGAGATGTATAGGGGTAAACAAACAAGGAAAACCCTACTTGTGGGAAGGAACTGCAGATGCTGGTTTACACCGAAGATAGACATAATTCAGACATTCTCGTCCCGAAAATGTTCCTACTGTCTACTTTGTGAGCAATATCCATCTCAAAGATTTAATTTGGTCGTTGATGAGAACGTCATTAAGGGAAGGAAGCAGTGTTTGTTACAACTCTCTATCCTACAATATACCAATGACAAAGTCTGAAGAAGGCTCTCAATCCAAAACGTCGCTCATTCCTTTTCTCCAGAGATGCTGTCTGACCCGCTGAGTTACTCCAGCTTTTTGTGTCTATAGTCAAGGAAAACCCAATCCTAACCTTACTTCACTGCCAGACACAAGCATGCCCCAGTAAAAACAGAAAATGCTGGAAATAATCATCAGATCAGACATCAGAACGAAGCCTAAAACAATAACCCGCTTTCCCTCTGCAGAAGATGCCGTCTGAGCAGCTGAAGATCTCCGGCGTTTTAACTTTAGACGTCTGGTTTAGACGTATTTTGGTTCCATATTTACGTCAAGTGCAGGTCTCTGTATGGAAATGAGGAGCAAGTACTATACAGTGTTTGTGCAAAACAGCACTAATCTTCAACCAAGAACGGCAATGTACACACAGGACTGAAACCAGGATTGCCATGGACCTACTTAGGAGATTGAACAATAAACATATTTGCATTTGCGCTAATTTTTGCCCTTTGTAAGATGACACAAGTGCTTGATCTGGCCATGCTTAAAGAATGATTTCTATTCCATTATAGACCGAGACATCATGCACGGCCAAGAATTAAGTAATGAGCAAGAATTTAAAGAAAAATTGGCCAACTCATCACTCAAGTACATTCCGTATTCCTGAAATCCACCCTACAAATTGTGCATTTGGCAGAACATTAATCACCATTAGTTGCTTTATAAATGGGCCACGTTTCAGATGGTATTAGTTATGGACATCGTCAATGAACACAGGGGTGGCCGGAGAACAGGTCTCATTCCACATACGCACAACGTAGAACAGTAAGGCACAGCAACGGGACCTTTGGCCCACAATGTGTGCGCAGTACACCACGTTACACACATCTGATGGGTCAGTACATGATCCATACTCTACTCCCTGCACAGCTTTCCAAAAGCCTATATTGATGCATTTTAGAACATGGTCAGAAAAAAAAAAAATCAGCAGGTGCACTAAAGAACAAAGCCCATCCTACCAACAACTGGAACTACTATCTACCTCATTGGAGACCCTGGGACTGACAATCTTTCTGGATTCTATCCGGCGCTCAACCTTATTCCCTTCATACTGTATCTCTACATTGCGGATGGTTGGATTGTAATCATGTATAATCTTTCCACTGAGCGTGTAACAAAAGCTTTTCACTCTACCTCGATACACGTAACAATAAAATACATTTAAACTCAAAACCAGACGATAGCAAAGACAAAAATAAGAATTTCAACAGGTCTGAGACAAAATTAGATTATAGAAATAGATAGTTTTAAGTATTACATTAGATGGTCAACATTAAGATGATTTATTTTGTCACCGCTATACATTTACTCATCATTCACGGTGGCGCAGCGGTAGAGTTGCTGCCTCACAGCGCCAGAGTCCCGGGTTCGATCCTGATCTCGGGTGCTGTCTGTGCAAAGTTTGTATGTTCTCCCTGTGACCTGCGTGGGTTTTCTCTGGATTCCTCCCAGAACCCAAAGACATGCAGGTTGGTAGGTTAATTGGCCCTGGTGTTTAGGGAGTGGATGAATGAGTGGGATAACATAGAATGGATGTGTGAATGGATAATTGATGGTTGTCATGGACTCATGGGTCAATGGGCCTGTTTCTAGGCTGGGTCTTTCAACAAATCAATCCTTCAATCAATCTATCGATTCAATCAGAAGCACATTTTTTTGTTTAGTTTAGAGATATAGCATGGAAACAGGCCCGTCGGCCCACTGTGTACGCACAGACCAGCAATCCCTGCACATTAACATTACCATACACACACAATTTTACATTTACACCAAGTCACTTAACCAGCAAACCTGTACTTCTTTGGAGTGTGGGAGGAACCCAAAGATTTCCAGAGAAAACCCACACGATAAAAAGCCCGTACAAACTCTGTACAGACAGCACCCGCAGTCAGGATCGAACCCGAGTCTCTGGCGCTGTGATATAGCTACAGAGTCATGAACTACTCTAGTACAGAGAAGGGTGATGTTATGGGGCACAGATGCAGTTTGCGGGAGCAATGAAGGACCTTTACCTTATTGGAAATATTCCTTAATTTGACAAATTTTCCTTCATTGTCAATTTCATCTAAAATGACTTTTCCTTTCGAATGTGTGTGTTCCCTTTTTTCATAATTATAGGCGGCAATCTCCGTTTCAAACAACTTTCTTTTCTTCCCACACGGGGCAGCGACGTGGCTCGATGAAGCTACCACACTCTGGACCAAAGAGCGCGGAGTCAAGTCAAGCCTGTCATGTGGGAAACAAGCAGATACGAGTCATGCACATTTCATGCTGCATGCAAGCAGAACAAGTCTGCAGTCCACCGGTTGCATATTGAGACGTGTGGGATGCTGGTTTACACTGTAGAGAGACACCAAAGGCTGTTTATCCATGCTTGATCACGCCGCATAGCATCTCATGTGTTGGCTTGGGCCTCCATATATGTCCAAACCTTTTCTTCTTTGCTTTAAAATTATTCATAATCATTCTCAACTCACCCTCAGCACCGACTTGAGATCAATTTTATATATTGACCACAATAATTACACGTTTTACTTTTTAGTTTTGGAGATACAGCTCGGAAACAGGCTCCACTAACAAAAACTCTGAAAGAGCCAAAGATGGAACAGCGTGTAATGCAGAAAGTAGAAACGAGGAACGGCAGATGTTGCTTTATAACAAAGGTTCAGAGTGCTGGAGTAACTCAGCGGGTCAGGCAGCATCTGTGGAGAACATGGATAGGTGACGATTCACGGAGTGCTGGAGTAACTCAGCGGGTCAGGCAGCATCTCTGGAGAACATGGATAGGTGACGATTCGGGTCAGGACAGATTGTGGGTGGGGGGGGGGGGGGGGGGCTAAGAAAGCTGGGAGAGAGGAGGGGCAAGACAATGCAGAAAAGTAATGACTATTAAATTTATTCAAGTGAAGATAGATTATCAAGTGGCAAAACTTTATTGCAGTCAAATGAAGCATAACATACATAACTCTTCCATCTCTCTTTCCCCAACTCCTTCACTGCATTTAGTCAGTAGAAGTGTCCTGACCTGGAATGTCACCTATCCATGTTCTCCACAGATGCTGCCTGACCCGCTGAGTTACTCCAGCACTCTGTGCCTTTCCTTGGTAAACCATCGCCTGCATTCCTCGTTTCTACAAAACATACCTTTGTTCCTCTCCCTCCAACATCTTCCTATAAGCATTAATTTCCAGGTCCAAGGCCAGTTTCACGTCGAGCAGTTGCTCGTATTCCTCCAGCTTCTCCTGCGCCTTCTTGCGTATTTCCCCAATGACCTCTTCCTTGGCCAACATCCTCTGCTGCCAAGTAGCCCGCTCATGATCCAACAACATCTCCCGGTCCTGAACACTCGCCTTCAGCTCAGAAATCTGAAACGTCAGGAGTTTCACATTAGTTTAGTTTAGAAATAGAGGGTAGAAACAGGCCCTTTGGCCCACTGAGTCTGTGCCGACCATCTTACACACTAGAGACAATTTACAGAGGCCAATTAACCTACAAACCCGCACGTCTTTGGGACGAGGAGGAAACCGGAGCTCCTGGAGAAAACCCACGTGGTCACAGGGAGAACGTACAAACTCCATACAGACAGCACCCGTAGTCAGGATCGAACACGTATCTAAGGAAGCAACCCTCCCGCTGTGCCACACTCAAGTCCATTCCCTCCACAGATGCTGCCTGACTCGTTGAGTTTTTTTGCTCTATATTCCATCGTCTTTATTTTCCTGTGCTTCCCTCCGCTTGTGTTTGTCACAAAGTTGTACATTGAATGCACGTGACTGAGGTTGGATTTCTGCTTGCGATATTGAAAACTTGCAACATTTCAATGAGCCCCGTTAGAATGGAGATGTTACCTGACGTCGGCAGTGCTGGAGCTCAGACACCAGACTCTGGGCTCTCACTTTAGCTTCTGCCGCTTCTTCCTTAGCAGCATGGGCAAAGTCGCTGTCCTTTGCTGCTGCCAGCAGCGCATTCTCCAGCTGTGGGGGGGGGAGAGGGGGGGGAGAGGGGGGGGAGGGGGGGGGAGGGGGGGGGAGGGAGAGAGGGAGATGACGAGGGCTGTCGAAACGAGTCATCCTTCTCAATGTAACCTCATTCTATTTCTTTAAAGAGCAGACGCCACAATCGTTTAGTTTAGTTTAGAGATACAGCAGGGAAACAGGCCCTTTGGCCCACCGAGTCCACACCGACCAGCGATCCCCGCACATTAACATTATCCTACACACCATTTACAGAAGCCAATTAAGCTACAAACCTGCAGGATCTTGGGAAACCGGAGAACACAGAGAAAACTACATTATAGTTCATCATAGAACATTGAGCAGTACAACTTTACTTTAGACATTAGAGAAACCTTTTCTTTTTTGTTATAGTTAACTTTTATTAGAGGCATGTACATATCCTAGTCCAAACCATTACAAACTTTGTTAAACGGTTACATATTAAATATTCAGGATTCCAAGGACTCCACTACCAATGTAGCAGGAGTCTACATTTATCGGTTACATATTAACATTGACTAATTATTATTATTTTTTTTAATAGATAGAAAAAAATAAAGAGAAAGAAAAAAAAAACTTAGAAACATAAAATAAACTATCCATAATACAACTTCGGAGATAGGTCCGTAGGTAAGAAAACAAAACTATTCGTCTAGTCCTGGGTTCAAGCTTCCGTCGAGCCTCAGCGCCGGCCCATTCTACCCCTTCAAATAATCTATGAACGGCGACCATATTCTAATAAATAATTCAGGTTTGTCAATTAAGACAAATCTAATTTTTTCCAGATTTAAGGTCTCCGACATCTCCATAATCCACATTTTAATTGTGAGGGATGCAGGGTTTTTCCAAAATTTTAATATTAGTTTTTTCCCAGTTATTATACTATAATCCAGGAAATTTCTTTGGTTTATTGTCAGTTTTAGGTATTGTTCAGATATGCCCAATATTATTAATTTAGGATCGGGATCCAGTTGAATATTAACCACTACAGAAATAATTTAAAAAATATCCACCCAAAATGCTTTAATTTTTATGCAATTTACAAAGGTATAGGTTAAATTAGCCTCAGAGTATTGACATTTATCGCAGATATGAGAGATATTAGGAAAAATTCTATTTAATTTTGTTTTAGAATAATGCAATCTGTGTAATATTTTAAATTGTATTAAAGAATGTCTGGCGTTTAACGAACATTGATGTATATGTTGTAGACTTTCATCCCCAATATCTTTCGTTATGGGTTGAACTAATTCATTTTCCCATGCTTGTCCATGTGATTCCGTCAACAGATTCTCACTATCTAACAGAATATTATAAATATATGATACTAATTTGACTGTGTTGGGATGTTTATTCAAACATTCATCTAGAATCTCTGGCTCTCTAATTCTGTATTCTTGTGTATGTGATTTAACATAATCTTTCAATTGTAAATATCTAAAAAAATTATTTGAATGTAATCCATAATTCTGTTGTACCTCTAGAAACGAGAGGAACACACCTTTTCTATAAAGATGTCCCATCTTTTTAATTCCATAGTTTTTCCATTGTGTAAAGCCTTTATCCAATACCGAAGGCTTAAATGAAGGGTTATTTGCAATAGGGAGCGAAAGTGATAAATTATCCAATTTTAATGTCTTTTTTTATTTGTTTCCAAATTCGAATACCGCTATGTATTATTGGATTTTCACTATAGATCTTTTTATTCAATTTTGTAGGGGATAGGAAAATCGGGCCAATTTCAAATGGCAGACAATCCTCCTTTTCCATCTTTAACCAGTCTGGTTGTTGATCCATATCTTCCAACCAGAAATTTAAGTTTTTGACATTGACTGCCCATAAATAAAATAAGAAATTTGGTAAGACTAATCCTCCATTCGTCTTAGATTTACATAAATGTTTTTTACTTATTCTGTGATTCTTATAATTCCAAATAAAACTTGTTACAATAGAGTCCATTTTTTAAAATAATTTTTTAGGGAGGTATATTGGAATTGATTGGAAGAGGTATAGAAGTTGAGGAAGGAAAATCATTTTAATTGCATTAATTGCATTGAAATAGGAAGCGTTTTCCAATATTGAATATTCTTATGCAATTTATTAAGTAAAGGGACGAAATTTGATTTAAATAAAGAAGTACATTTCTTGGTCACATAGATTCCTAAGTATTTACATTTTTCATTCACTATTTTAAAAGGTGATTGTTGCAATATATATATATATTAGGTTCCATTATTGGCATAATCTCACTCTTCTTCCAGTTGATTCTATATCCCGAGAATAAACCAAATTGAGTTATAAGACTTAACAGGTTAGGGATACTAATTTCTGGATTTGTAATATATAGTAATACATCATCTGCATATAGAGACATTTTATTAACTGTATTTTTAGTATTATACCCATATATTTCTGGATGAGCTCGAATTCTTTCTGCTAATGGTTCTATAACAAGGGCGAATAGTAACGGTGATAACGGGCAGCCTTGTCTACAACCTTTAGATAAATCAATTTTTTTTGATAACATTTGATTTGTCATTATTCTGGCTGGTGGATTGGTATATAAAAGCTTAACCCAAGTACAAAACTTCTCACCTAATTGAAATTTTTCCATCCCCGAAAATAAATAGTGCCATTCAATGTGATCGAATGCTTTCTCAGCGTCTAGCGAGATGACTGCTAAGTCTTCATTAGCTATTCGATTTGAGTATATAATGTTGAATAATCGTCTCAGATTACAATATGCCAGTAATTTTTGTGGTTTATCTCCAAATTCAAAGTGTAACTGTTTAGTCTTTTGATAAAATTTTATGAATTGGTCTGAGTATATTTGGTTTAACTTATATTTGAGTACAGCAATTTTATTATGTATTATTATAGAAGGCGCGATTGCATTTTCCATATCTAATTGCCTTATTTCCATTTCCAATACCAGTTGTTTGGCGCGGTTCTCTTTATTACGAAAGGCTTGTGCAGAGATTAACGCTCCTCGCATAAATGCTTTAAATGTTTCCCAAAGAAGGGAGGCAGAAATTTCAGGGCAGTAATTTGTCTCAAAAAACATATTTATCTGTTTGATAAGACATTCATAGCATGCTTTATCATTTGAGGATTAAGTCTCCAGTGTATCTGCTTGTCAGTCATACCACTTAGTTTGATCATGAATGTTAAAGTAGCATGATCCGAAATTATAATATTATGATATTTCGAATTATAAGTAAATGGGATGAGTTTAGAATCTACTAAAAAGTAGTCTCTCCTTGAAAAAGTTTTATGTACTGAAGAGTAAAATGAGTATTCCCTTCCGGATGGATTTTCAATTCTCCAAACATCCTTGATATTGGTGGTATTAATATATAAGTTTAATAATTCACTTGATTTGGATTTTGCTTTTCTTTGTCTTGTTGATCTATCGAGATAGGAATCTAATGTACAATATAAGTCTCCACCAATTATCAAATTATGTTGTGTGAGTTCCGGAATAGTATTAAGTACATTCTTAAAAAACATTGGATTATCAAAATTTGGTCCATAAACATTGAGAAAAATCACTTTTTTTTAATATAATTCACCCACTTGTATAATATATCTACCATTGATGTCCGCTATAGTTGATATGTGTTTAAAAGATATACCTTTACGAATTAAAATTGCGACACCTCTGGCCTTATGGGAAAATGAAGAGTGATATGTTTCAGCGATACATTTTGCTTTCAATCTATGTTGTGCGTCTTTTTTAAGATGAGTCTCTTGAAGGAACGTTATATCTGCTTTGAGTGATTTTAAGTGTGCTAATACCTTACGTCTTGATTGGCTCATTAACTCCTTTGACATTCCAACTACAAAACGTAATTCCTTGACCCCCGTTTTTTCTATTTACGTCTTGCATCTTGCTTTTTAGGGTGGTTCCACCCGAACACTGGACAGACAAGTTTGCAAATCTAATTCATATAATTCCTCCTCATGGACACATCTCCACAAATAATATTTGTAAATAAATTCAAGATTAATATAATAATTAGGTAAAAGATACAAAAAGTAAAAAAATAGAAAATTAATAAAATGTGAAAAGAAAGAAGAAACTACATCTAAATTTAGTGTAGTTAGTGCTAGCCACACTAACGTGGCTGTCCACCTAAAGACTTCCGGAGATTAAAAAAAAATTATTCCTAGCTCCATGCTTACAAGAAAAATTTGAATATGAGTAATTTACGGGATTATATTAAAACTATTTTGGACCAGAGTATTGGTAATCATATAGTGAGGGACTATTACTCTCTTAGTTAGTTATTAATCAAGTGTTAGTCTAATGTAGATAAAGGGTGAACATCACAAATTCCAATTAATAAGATATCTAAATTATAACTTTTTATTTGTTGGTTTTTTATATTTAACATATCATGTTTTTAACTAATTGAGAAACCTTTTCACCGATTGAGTTGTGAATCTCTGGAATTATCTGCCATAGAAGACAGTGGAGGCCAATTCACTGGATGTTTTCAAGGGAGAGTTAGATAGAGCTCTTTAGGGCTAATGGAATCAAGGGATATGAAGAGAAGGCAGGAACAGGGTACTGAGTTTAGATGATCAGCCATGATCATATTGAATGGCGGTGCTGGGTCAAAGGGCCGAATGGCCTACTCCTGCACCTATTTTTCTATGTTTCTGTGTTTATATGATAACAGCTGGGAAGATACTCTCCCTGAATCTGGAGGCGTGCGTTTTCAAACTTCTGTATCTCTAGATCTTATATTAATGTTTGCAAATGGAATTATGAATGTATATGGAGTCAGAAAACATTACTCAAGGAAATTTAGAAGTTGAAAATTGCTGATTTTACACTCCCATCCTACCCCACGTTTTAATATTTCAGGGTTCAGTTTGGAAGCCATCATATTATAGTCTACTACACAGGGCAGCATGGTTGTGCAGCGCAAGAGTTGCCGCCTCACAGCGCCAGAGACCCGTGTTCCATCCTGGCTACGGGTGCTGTCCGCACACAGTTTGTACGTTCTCCCCGTGACCGCGTGAGTCTTCCCCGGCTGCTCCGGTTTCCTACCTCACTTCAAAGACGTGCAGGTTAGTAGGTTAATTGGCTCGGTAAATATTGTAAATTGCCTCCAGTGTGTTGGATAGTCCTAGTGTACGGGGACTGCTGGTCAGCGCAGACTTGGTGGGACGGAATGTCTATTTCAGCACAGTATCTCTTAAACTAAAACTATTAACAATAGCTAACAATTTAAAAAAAATTATGACAAATATATATTTCTTCAAAGCATGAAAACCTAATAGAACAAGTGTTCCAAGCACAACTAACAAGAAAATATAAGGAGAGACAAGAAAAGGCTTATAATCTTATCAAAAAGAGCTGTAGGGCAGAGTGATGGGGCATGTAAAGAAATGACAAATAGACAGAGATGTCGATGAGGAAACACAAGGTGTAATGTGGGAGCAATTTAGCAAATAACATGAAGACAGACTGTGAAAACTTCTGTAGATACGGAGAAAGGATAAAGGTTAAAGACAGCTAATATATATCCCTTACAGACATACAGGAGGGATTATTCTGGGGAACAAGGAAATGGCAGAGAAATTAGACAAATATTTTATGTCTGTCTTCATACAAGACTCAGGAAAAATAACGGAGGACAGCAGGTAAAAGAATGTGTGAGCAGCTGAAAAGAATTAGCACAATTATTTTTTTTTTAAGTATTAGAGAAATTTACATGTCTGAAAGTTGTCAAATACCAGAACCTGATGAGCTGTGTTCCAATGTTTAGTTGAGTGGGAAGGAACTGCAGATGCTGCTTTAAACCGAAGATAGACACATAATGCTGGAGTAACTCAGCGGGACAGGCAGCATCTCTGGCGAGAAGGAACGGGTGACGTTTCGGGTCGAGACCCTTCTTCAGACAGAGAAGGATCGTTCTGAAGAAGAATCCCGACCCGAAACGTCACACATTCCTTCTCGCCAGAGATGCTGCCTGTCCCGCTGAGTTACTCCAGTATTTTGTGTCTTCATCCAGTGTTTAGTTGAGTTTAGTTTAGAGATACAGTGTGAAAACACATATCGAGTCCGCACCGACCAGCGATCCCTGCACACTAACACTATCCTACACACACTCGGGACAATTAAAAAATTTTAGAACGTACAAACTCCATACAGACAGCACCCAAAGTCAGGATTGAACCTGGCTCTCCGGCGCTGTAAGGCAGCAACTCTACCGCTGCGCCACCGTGCCGATCTCTTGCTGCCCAGCTAATTCTGATCAATGGTTCACACCAAAGAACTGATCCAAATAAAGCAACTAAGTATTATAACAAAAGTGACAGAAAGAGCTAAGAATTGCACATTATTATCAGTTAGCCAGCAACCATATAAATAACAATGGCTCATGGTACTATAGACATTAACATTTTTCTTGGGTTTTGTATTATTGATATCAAATGACGTTGCATACAAGTAAGACAATGATCTTGGAAGGTACTGGGCTCTTCATTTTTCTTTCATATTAATTTTTAAAACTTCATCCTTATGGTATGCAAGTCTTGGTGGATGAGCGCCAAATAAATTCCTTTCCATTGTGGGAAACCGCAGATCGAGACGAGAGGATTACACAGCAGCCAAACTTTCCACTTGGAAATCCTAAGTGTATGAGGCATGTGGATCTGCACAGTAGTAGCAGCACAAAGTCTTGAAATACGACCAAATACCTCTCCCCAGTATTGACAATATGTTCTGGGAGGTGTATAGACAGGAGAGACAGATCATCTCAGCATATTATTTAACGGCATAAAACACAGAAAATGAATCATCTTCATTTCAAACGGACTCTGACACTCCATCTTCAAACCACAATAGTTAACACTTTGGCGGGGTCGAGGACAGGGGGTTCACGTCGCAGCCCTGCTCCCACCAATCTTTCCACCACCACACATAAGAAGCAACAAGACAGACACCATTGTATGCAGATGTTGCGAAGTGTGTTCAACTCTGGCTGCACAACTTCTAATCTTGTGTGTGGACTCGACAAGAAGAAGAACACTGCGGCACTAACATTAATCTTACTCCAAATGGATCTTGATCCATTTAAAGCCTTTAAATAAACTAAAAACAATCCTGTCTAACAATAGAAATATAGAAACAAAGAGAATAGGTGCAGGAGTAGGCCATTCGGCCCTTCAAGCCAGCACCACCATTCAATATAATCATGGTCGATCATCCAAAATCAGTACCCCGTTCCTGCTTTCTGCCCATATCACTTCATTCCGTTAGCCCTAAGAGCTAAATCTAACTCTCTCTTGAAAACATCCAATGCATTGGCCTCCACTGCCACAGATTCACAACTCTCTGGGTGAAAAAGTTTTTCCTCATCTCAGTCCTACATGGCCGACCCCTTATTCTAAAACTGCGACCCCTGGTTCTGGACTCCCACAACATCGGGAACATTTTTCCTGCAACTAGCCTGTCCAATTTTATATGTTTCTATAAGATCTCCACTCATCCTTCTAAATTCCAGTGATTATAAGCCCGTAGATGTAACCAGGTGATAAATTAGATTATTTCATAATACTTTATCATAATTCTGTAATCCTAAAGTGACAGGGTTGTAACAGGGCCGTTACCAATAACACCACAATAGTCCAAATCAGCAGCTCACCGTCACTGGTCATAAACAACCAAGGACAGGAATCAAGCACGTACATTGCTGGTGACTCTGGTTAACAATATATATACTTTTGGTCAACAAAATGAAAAGGCTCTTGCTGCAAGGAGCTTGCTCAGAGTAGTCAAAGAACATAGAAAAGTAGAAGGTGGACACAAAAAGCTGGAGTAACGCAGCGGGACAGGCAGCATTGCTGGAGAGAAGGAATGGATGATGTTTCGGGTCGAGAGCCTTCTTCAGACTGATGAAAGATTCCAGAGACGCTGCCTGTCCCGCTGAGTTACTCCAGCATTTGTGTCTACCTTTGATTTAAACCAGTATCTGCAGTTTTTTCCTTCACATAGAAAAGTATAACACAGGAACAGGCTTCTTCAGACGGAAGGAATGGTCTCGACCCGAAACATCACACATTTTTTCTCTCCAGAGATGCTGCCTGTCCCGCTGAGTTACTCCAGCATTTTGTGTCTATCTTCGGCATCTGCAGTTCCTTCTTACACACAACAGGCCCTTTAGCCTGCCATGTCCGTGCTGAAACTGATGCTCAGATTAACTAATCTCCTCCTCCTGCATGCGATCCTCACCTCCTCCATTACGTACAGATCCATGTGCCTATCTAATAGCCACTCAAACGCCACTGTCGTATCTGCCTCCACCACAAACCCCTGGCAGCACCATCCAGGCACCATAACTTTTATCACCCTATTTTGAAAGGTTTCTCCAAAATGGTAACAATTCCTTGCTATGAACCTTGCCCATTGGGTTGTACGAATGTTGAACGTTGCCCGACCTGTTTTTGATCCTCATGCAATGCGTGTTATTCTTGGTCAAGATTCCAGCATCTGCAGTTCCCTGCAGCCCCGCCACCCTGACTCCATAAACACCATGAGCCCTGATCAAGGCAGGATGAGCAACTTTGCTTGAGGAATTTGGGGAAGGTGCTCTGGGTGGCCCCGCGATAGAGAGAGTTCCCAGCAGCTGAGCCAACATCAAAAGCTATTTTTTAAATGTATTATAACATTGATAATGAGCATCCTTTGTAGAGAGAGACGGGGTGTTGAGTTTCAGATACAGCCGGTGACCAAGTGATAGACCCTGGCAAAGCTACACTCACTGTTCTATATTTATGCATGGCATAAATTCTCTGGAAACTTCTGTCTAATTGTTTATATGTTATCATGCCCGGGTCACCCCAGTGAAGATCACAAGGCAGTCATGTATAAGTTCATAGGTAATAGGAGCAGAATTAGGCCATTCAGCTCATCAATCTTTCCCTCCTAACCCCATTCTCCTGCCTTCTCCCCCCATAACCCTTGACATCTGTGCTAATCGAGAATCTATCTATGCTTTAAAAATATCCATTGACGGCCTCCACAGCCATCTGTGGAAATGAATTACACAGATTCACCACCCTCCTCATCTCCTTTCCAAAGGTAAGTCCTTTTATTCCGAGCTGTGCCCTCTGGTCCAAGACTCTCCCACTGGTGGAAACATCCTCCCCACATCCACTCTATCCTGGCCAACATCTCCCTCTCCCCTGACTCTCAGTCTGAAGAAGAGTCTCGACCCGAAACGTCACCCATTCCTTCTCTCCAGAGATGCAGCCTGTCCCGCTGAGTTACTCCAGCATTTTGTGTCCTTCTCCATCCATTTTGGGATGGTCGGTTACCTTGGTGTGGAAGCTTCTCTCCAGCTGCCCCCTGTACTGTTTGATTTGCTCAGACTGATCTCCCCTCAGTTTCTGAAGAGCTTTGCTCAGCTGCTGCTCATTTTCCACCTGACGAACAATCTCCGTTTCTTCACGCCTCACTTCGTGCTTTCTCTTGACTTCAGTAATTTCCTGCAGACATCACAAAGTAGTCAATCAGCTGGTTAATTCAACTGCGGAATGTACATTTTTAAACCGAGCATAAAACAACGGTGGCGCAGCGTTAGAATTGTTGCCTCACGATGCCAGAGACCCGGGGTCGATCCTGACTGACGAGGGCTGTGTGTATGGATTGTACGCAGGTCACGTGGAGAACGTACAAACTCCGAACAGACAGCACCCGTAGTCAGGATGGAACCTGGGTCTCTGACACTGAGAGGGATACTGAAGGTGGCCTGACAGGATGGGCACTGCTTTTGAAAGGGTTAATGAGGAGAGGACATCTCTGGAAGGAGAATCCAGAAGCAGGGCTCATTGCGACAAGGTTTATGGCAGATATAATACCAAACCTTTAGTCGCATAATGTCATGAGCCTTTAGAACTCTCTCCTTCAAAAGATTGACGCGAGTCCATGAATGCTTAAGTTGAGTTGAGTTCATTGTCACGTGTACCGAGGTACAGTGAAAAGCTGTTTGTTGCGTGCTAACCAGACAGCAGAAAGACAATACGTGATTACAATCGAGCCGTCCACACTGCACAGATACAGGATAAAGGGAATAATGTGAATAACGTTTAGTACGTTCTCAAGAGAGAGTTAGATTTAGCTCTTTGGGGCTTAAGGAATCAAGGGATATGGGGAAAAAGCAGGAACGGGGTACTGATTTGAGATGATCAGCAATAATCATATTTTTGTTTGTTTATTTATTTGCACCATGTTTTAAAAGAAGACAAACAATTTATAATACCATACAGTGCTGGGAGGGAAGGGAAGCCCAGAGGGCTTATACAAAGTCCGCTCCCCTCTGAAAATGAGCGTTAATGGCAAATCAGGGGGTAGGAGAAATAAAAAAGACAATAATAAACAATAATAGTTTTAAAATGAAAATTGAAAATATGAAATTAAAAATATGAAAATAAATAAAATAACAAGGTATATATAGTATGAGATAAGAGTCAACAGAAGTAGTTTGAGCTCATAAATAGCATTACAAAAAGCTGGAGGTCAGAACTCAGGACATGATGAGAAACTTTTTAAGCTCAATCTTAAAGGTGGCTAAGAAGGTGTGAGACTTTAATGACAGAGGCAGGGTTTTCCAAAATTTAGGACCTTTAAAAGTAATGCAATGTTGGTGTTTGGATGATCGACAAAACGGAAGATGAAGATCATTTCTTCTTCTGGTTGGGTAATGGTGAATATTAGAAGAAAGGGTGAAAAGATCATGAAGAGAAACAGGCAAATCATGTTTACATTTAAGATATTTGAAAATAAAAATACATATTTGGAATGCATTCAGTTTATCTACAGACAAAATTGAGTACTTCTTGAAGAGAGGGGCAGAAGGTTCTTGTGAATTTGAATGAGGAAATTAATCTCATAATTTTCTTCTGTATGATGAGTAGCTTAGAAAGATAGGAAGGATAGGTAGAACCCCAAACAATATTACAATAATTGAAATAAGGAAAAATCAAACTGTAATTGTTAGATGGGAAGACGGGTGAATAAATGCACAAATCTTTCTCAGAATACCAAGCATTTTCATTGATCTTCTACAGACAATATTGATATGTTCTTTCCAAGTTAAATGTTGATCAATGGTTACTTATAAACATTTTGAATATGTTACTTCAGGAATTTCATGTCCATTGATAAAAATTTTAGATTTGTCTTTGGGAAAAAAATTGTTTTTATTGCAGAAGATCATGTAATTGCATTTTTTGAAATTGAGAGCCTGTTCACTTCAAACCACTTAGAGACATGAGACATTTCTACATCAACTAATTCAACCAATGATTTTAGATCACTATGTGAGGCTATAAGATTGGTGTCATCAGCAAGCAGGATAGGAAGAAGTACTCTACAGGTATAGGATAAGTCATTTATATAGATCAAGAATAGTAAAGGACCAAGGATGGAGCCTTGTGGTACCCCACAGTGAATTATCAATTTTTTGGATGAGCTTCCATTTAGTTAGACAAATTGCACTCTATTTGCTAAATAGTTGGTTAACCATAGAAGCGCTACATCCTTTACCCCATATCTATTGAGTTTCGGTGCTGGCTTGAAGGACCAAATGGCCGACTCCTGCACCTATTGCCGATGTCTCTATGTTTCTATGAAGCAAGTATAGTCCAAGGATCTCCAATGTGGTAGAGAGTGGTTGAGGACTGCACTCCAATTGTGGTTGATCCTTCACTGGCATCAAGAGATATAACCAGTCAGCGGAGAGATAATACGTGATCACCATCGAGCCACCCACAGTGTACAGATACATGATAAAGGGAAAACTGTGAATAACGTTGAGTGCTAGATAGAGTCTGACAGTTTAAGATAAAGTCTGAAAGTAGAGATAGATAGATACTCATTGAGCAAGGGGTGAAAGCTTATCGTGGTCGTCAGGGATGTCCATCTGAGGTTACAATCAGTTCACTCACGATCTTATTTGTATGTAACCTCCCCCAGCGGACATTGATGTTTGCTTGTACTAATGGTATCTTAACCTCTACCTCTGAACAAAGGAATATAGAGTATTCATTCAGCATTTGTTGAAAACATTATAGTCCCACCTGTGTCCGTCGCTCATGGGAGAACATTTCCATTGACTAATGCTTTTCTCTTAATATACAGTCCTACAGTTTTGGTCTCCAAATCTGAGGGACAACATTCTTGTCATAGAGGGAGTACAGAGAAGGTTCACCAGACTGATTCCTGGTATGTCAGGACTTTCATATGAGGAAAGACTGGATAGACTCGGCTTGTACTCACTAGAATTTAGAAGATTGAGGGGGTATCTTATAGAAACTTACAAAATTCTTAAGGGGTTGGACAGGCTAGATGCAGGAAGATTGTTCCCGATGTTGGGGAGGCCCAGAACAAGGGGTCACAGTTTAAGGATAAGGGGGAATTCCTTTAGGACCGAGATGAGGAAAACATTTTTCACACAGAGAGTGGTGGGTCTCTGGAATTCTCTGCCACAGAAGGTAGTTGAGGCCAGTTCATTGGCTATATTTAAGAGGGAGTTAGATGTGGCCCTTGTGGCTAAAGGGATCAGGGGGTATGGAGAGAAGGCAGGTATGGGATACTGAGTTGGATGATCAGCCATGATCATATTGAATGGCGGTGCAGGCTCGAAGGGCCGAATGGCCTACTCCTGCACCTAATTTCTATGTTTCTATCAATGTTTAATATGGTCGGAAGGATTATTTACTGAGAAGATTACACTGACGAATTGGCAGTAATGCAAGCAGCCATTACAAAGACACTGCTTAAAACATAAATTTAGCGTGTGCATGTGCGCGTGTGTGTGCGTGCGTGTGTGTGTACATGCGTGCGTGTGTGCGTCCGTGCGTGTGTGTGTGTCTCCCTCTCTCCATCCATCTCTCTCTCTCTCTCACAAAGTAACAATACTCTCCACATACAGTAATAACTTGATCTAAAATATACCATCAGAAGTATTGGGCCTTGGCGATTTAATTCCACAATATCATTGGAATGAACAAAACAAACCAGTAACATTTTGTTTAAATTACATTTATCGCTATAATAATCCAATAATTATAATATTTATCACAATAAATAGTCCAATTTTGCTAATTTGGGTAACCAATAACAACTTTTATTGCTAACTGTTGTATTATCACTTTAACTTTATGTTAATTCTCAATATGTCAATTTATTGAACTTTCAGGTTGCAGAATATCCTATATTGCATAAAATAAGCCTTTTAGCTTAGGATTTGTCTAATTCTTTTAGCTGCTCAAGATGATGGAGTTTTACCCTTTTAGTGGGTGCGGCATAACTTTGTGTTAAGCGTGTGAATTAGGTATTATCAGAAGGTCATGATTATATTTTTTAATATTTGGAATTTTACTCTATTTTATTTTTTTAGTTTAGAAATACAATGTAGAAACAGGCCCAGCGAGTCCGCTAGGACCACAATCACCAACACATTAGTTCCATCCCACACACTAGTGAGAAGCCAATTAACCTGCCATCCTGCAAGTCTTTGGAGTGTGGGAGGAAACCGGAGCACCCGGAGAAAACCCACGCGGTCACGGGGAGTATGTACAAACTCCATACAGACAGCACCCGTAGTCAGGATGGAACCCGGTCTCTGGCGCTGTGAGGCAGCAACTCTACCGCTGTGTCAACGTGCCACCAAGTGTTTTCTATGCACTCTGAACCAAATAAGCAAAACCTTCCTGGAATGTCTGCATCACCTTTGAATTCCTTAATCTTATTTTCTTTCCTGCACGTCTTAAATCATGTCTAATTTTGAGGGTGTGCCAACTGGCAGAGATTTCACTTATTTTTCTTTGCATTTCCGAATGCTTCATTTGACGGACCCTTTTCCATAGATGGGAAAAAAAACTGCTCTACCCAGCAGTGTTACAGGGTGGCACAATGGTAGAGTTGCTGCCTCACAAAGTGCCAGAGACCCGGGTTTGATCCAGACTATGAGTACGTATTCCCAGTGTCCGTGTGGGTTTCCTCTAGGTGTTCCGGTCTCCACCCACATCCTAAAGGGATGCAAGTTTGTAGGTTAATTGGCCTCTGTAAATTGGCCCCCGCGTGTAGGATTGAACTAGTGTACGGGTGATCGCTGGTTGGCGTGGACTCGGTGGGCCAAAGGGCCTGTTTCCACTCCGTATCTCTAAACTAAACGACATTAAACAGCGACCAATGTGACAAGAACACAGCCCTCCCAGCGGGATGAGTCATGCGTCTATCGGCTCTGGAAATCACACAGCGTCTCAGCTGTTCAGGGCTCTGGGTAAAGAGAACTACATTCCACTGAAGTCATTCCTTTCAACACTCGGCATAGCCTTCTGAGAATTACATGCTTTAAATTATAAATGAATCCTGTGCATTGAAGGATAATCACACCTCATTATTGTGTTCGATGTGCCGCTCACAGCTAGCACAATTATTTGGGAAGGACATCATGTCTCTCTCTACGTATTGGCACAGGTTACATTATAAAGTTCAATATTTCACCAACACGTTCTGCTGTTTTCTGCAAGATTCTCAGAATAGTTTATTGTGGTCAATGCCTTTCTTTCAATGTATTTCAAACCAGACCATACCAGCGATCCCCACACACTAACACAGTCCTACACACACCAGGGATAATTTACAATTGACAGAAGCCAATTAACCTACAAAATTGCATGTCTTTGGAATGTGGGAGGGAGCCGAAGCACCTGGAGAAAACCCATGTAGGTCATAGGGAGAACGTGCAAACTCCGTACAGACAGCACCTTTGGTCAGGATCGAACCCAGGTCTCAGGTGCTGTAAAGCAACAACTCAACCGCTGCGCCTCGCAAGATGGTTATAGACGGGCACGTGGATATGCAAGGAATGGGGGGATATGGATCAGGTGTCAAGGAGATTAGTTGAACGGCATGATGTTTGCCACCCACACTGTGGTCTAAAGAGCTTGTTCTTGCGCTCTTTGTTCTACCCTCTACGCACTACGAAGTATTTGGGATTTCCCGTGATTCCAGTACATACCTTCTCGTGGAGGCTTTTCTGAAAATCTAACTGCACCTGCAATGCTTGCGTTTTGTTTTCCAAGTCAGATCTCCGTAACATTTCATCTTGCAGCTGTATTTTGGTGTCATGGACGATTGCATTAGCCTAGGTTAAAATAGAAAAGACAATGCAGCTCTGAGTGTTCGTTCCTTGTGATGAGGATGGGGATGAACGTGGCCGATACAGAGTGCCTACTTTAGCCAGCTGAGCTTGGACTTCCAGCAGTTCACTCTCCAAATGCCTCTTCTCACCCAGTGATGTGGACAGCTGTGTCTTGTTGCAATTCAGCGCCAATTCCCGGTCTCTCAACAGTGTTAAAGCAGATTCCAACTCTGACTCCTTTTTTGCAGTTCTGAAAGAATATAACATTACTTCCAGTTTATTTGATTTTCGCTTCAACTTTCCCCACTCAAACTACATATCGGACACTCTTTAAAAATTAATTTGATATGAAAACACACATGCTGCTTTTGGAAGGGTCTGTGGCAAAATCATTTGAAGCAAAGGACTCTTCACAATTTGATTAAAATAAAACAGCAGGCGGCAGAAATTGAAACTACAGCTGAAGCCTGCTCCCTCTTCTTTTCCAGTTTATACAGTCCTGTCTCATAATTCTACGCTTCTGGCAGCTCCCGAAGCTACCCTGCCTTGCTGAAAGTAGAGCCTCATTAAACACCATTAGACCAAGTTGTTGAGGCAGCAATACCTCAACATTCTGGGCCACACCACTCTGGCCACGCGCCCATTCACTCCTGCCTTCGGGAAGAAGGTAAACAGTTTCATCTTCCCTACAACGGTCAGGCTATTAAACACTATAACTTCCAAATAAGTTCCGAAACTACGTAGACCTTGGGCA